>JANHAA010000345.1:0-22171 GCA_026225975.1 Clarireedia hainanense | reverse complement strand
ATAATATAAACTAATATTATAATATATATTTATAATTATTATATATACTATTATAACCTAATTTCTAAAAATAAGATATTTAATTTACTTTACTTATTATTAATTCTAATATATATATAAGAATATATTATTATAGATTATTATAACTTTAATAAAAATAAGTATAAATATAATAATATACTAATTATTATCGACTATTTAAATAAGTAGATAATTATAATTTTATATTATAAAACTATTACTTTCTAGAAATAAGCTAAACTATATATTATATATATTTACTATTATTATAACTTACTTATAATTATACTATTAAATTAAAAACTATAATTTATTTCTTCTTTTTAAACTAAATTTAATAATATCTTTAGAATTAAAATAAAGTTATTTACTAGAAACTATCTTTAGATTAATAAATAAACGGAAATATATAATTAGTATTTATAAAAGTAACTAAGATCTTTTATTAATTATTATTAAGATAATTAATTTGAATATCTATTAATAATAAATTATATCTAACTAATATTATTATATTCTTCTCTTAGCAACTTACTTCTTTTCGAAATATTATATAGTTATATTTCTAAAACTCTTTATAATTAGAAATAAACTAAATAACTATTAATAAATAATATTAATATCTAAGATATATATATATATATTTATTATAACTAAGAGGTATTAGAATATATTTAGTCTATATTTTAAACTACTTAAAGATATATAAAAAAAGAAGTAAATAAGAAGTAGAGATTAATTAACTTCGATATTAATAATTATATTTAATTAGATATAAAATATTTACTAATTTAGTAACTATTAAAGAAACTAGATTACTTTATTAATAAATAATTTAAAGTTCTAGAAAAAATTAACTATTTATATTATTTAGAGTTATCTAATATTATATATATTTATAATATCTTCTTTATAAACAAGTTAAAGAAAGTAACTAATAATCTATTACTTAGTTAATATAATAAACTTTTATTATCTATTAATATTATTAGAACTAATAAATATAAAGTAAAAGAGATATTAACTTATTAATTATATAGAAAGATACTAGAATATTAAGTATAATAGAAAGGTTATAATATAGATTTGATATAATATAAAATATTAGATTTAAAAACTTCTTTAATATTTCTTTATAATTTCTATTATATTAACTTGAAGATACTAAATCTTTTAATATTACTTTTAGAATAATTATAATTATAAAAGGTTAAAGAAAATAATTATAATTATACTAATAATAACTATTTAATAATAGTAATTAGTAAGAAGAAATTTATAAACTTTATAATAATATAAATTTAGAATAAAATACTTTTTTTACTTTTTCTTTATATACTCGTTTTATAACTATTTAGTTATTTATATTTATTATTTAACTTTATAGAATATAACTCGATTATTAATTAAAATATTTAAAGATAAACTTTTTTACAAAGAGGGGATAATATTATATTCTAAATAATTAGTATTAACTACTTTTAACTAGTATTAACTATTATCAATTGTTATTAACTATTATCAACTACTTATATATACTTTAAATATATATAGTCTAAATAGTATATATAACTCTTTACTATATATAAGCTCTTTTAATCTTAAACTCTTCTTAGCTTTTTAGTTATAAATTCTAAAGTTATTTAATATTTTTACTAATAGTCTTATTATAATAATAAAAATAAATAACTATTTTTTATTTTAATCTTTTAATATAATTTCCTAAATTAATTTATATAACTTTTTTAATAATAAAATACTTAGATATAATAAAAAAGAAAGTAATTTAAAAAAGATTAAATATTTTTAAACTAAGTTAAACTACTACTTATAAATAATTAGAAATAATATTTATTTAGAATAAAGATAATATTATAACTTTAGATTATATAGTTATTTAAAGACTTTAAGTTTAAAAAATAGAATTTATAATTATAATACTAAATAGATATTAATATTAATAATATTCTCTTAATAGAAATTTATTAATAAAATTCTATAAAGTTATATTACTAAGTATTTTTAATAGAACTTTAAATAAAAAGAAATATATTTAATAAAATAGATTAAATAAATAAGTTATCTAAGTTAATTATAAAATAGATTAGATAGATAAGTTATTTAAATTATTTAATAATATATAAAAGTTTATATAAATAAATAGTTTTTCTATAATATATAGAGTTTTATATTTAATTTAATTAATTAAATTCAAGTTATTATTTATATTTATTATTATAATTATAATTAATTCTTACTATAATTATTATTAATAATAAACTTTATAATATTACTATATAATCTTATTATTATTTAATAATCGAGATCTTAACTACTTTTATATAACTTAGAAGATAAATATTTATAATATTTAAATAGATATTAAAATAAATAAAAAATAAAAGAATTTTATTATTTTATTATAAAAAATTAAACTTTTATAATAAATATAATAATTATAAATATATATATATATATACTTTTATTAAATACTTTTAACTCTATTAATTTCGATAATTATAATTATATTATTACTATTTATATAAATTATAATAAGTTTTTTATTATAATATAATAAGATATTTTAATTTATAATATTATTATTAAACTCTTTTCACTTTTTAAACTTATAAAACGATTAGATATAGATTTCTAACTTTTATTATAATACTAAAAAGTTAATACTAGTATTATAATAGTTAAAGTATACTATATTATATAACGTTGTTATAAAGAATAATACTTCTTTTAATCAAGCGATCAAGGATCCTAGTTAGTAGTAATGTAGTTATAGTTAGTAATCTCGGTAAAATTATATGTGATAAAATCTATAGCTACTAAACATGTAGCTGCGACGTTTGTGGCTACGCGTACTTTGCCGGAAAATTCTCGTTTCCCGATATCCTCCGACTAGAGCAAAAAGTCGCCTAACAAAATCGGCCGTCTTGTTTATACAGTACTTCGTGGAATAATTATAATAACACAAGTTAAACAACAAGGTTACAGTACTGTCTATTATATATATAAAAGAATCACTTTAAATTTAGGAAACTTGTATAGCTGCTTATAATATATCCTCGTGAGAAGAATCCTAAGATTGGAAATAATCACTATTCCCGGGCGGCCTGAGAGGTGTCTTAGTTACCGAATCAACCGGTAGACCAAAATATACTGGGTACCTCAAGGGCATCTGTGGTGATCGAGCGCCTGTTTTCACCCACCAGCCTCCAGTTCGTTCTCTATCCGAATGCTTCCCTGAAATTACACCCTCCATGATATTCGGCTCATTCACAGAGACATGTAACTTGAGTTGGCGAAGACCAGCTTTACCAACGGAATATCTTGCCGACACAGACACCGACTTGCCACTCTGTATTTCGAATTTTGCTGGCAGAGGTTTTCCGTCAGAAACGTGAATTTGCCAGGACAAAGAGTTGACCACGGTATTATCCTTGAAAAAGCATAGAACGTTATTAAAGGCTTGAAAATAGGGCATCGCATCCACCACAACCTTCAGCGAGAAAGACTTTCCGTGAGCGTTTCGAAAGACAAAGAAGCACGCATTTGTTGAAAATCGACTTAGACCCTGTTGTGCTAAAACCCCCCTCCCATAATCACCACCTTCTTGAAAGACTAACTGGTATGATGAAACCCCATTGTCAAAGACGATAGACGAGTCGAACTTCATGGATTGTGGAATCACTGATTTGAGTTTCTGACTTCCCCGCAGCGGATATATCATAAGTGGTAGCAGTAAAACTCTGTTGACAGACACGCCTTGACCAATATTTTCTTCGCCTTCGCACAATGAATGAACTCGGTGACACCTAATCTCATTCAAAGGAACGGCTAACTTCGGTTCCGCTTTATCAAACAGAGATGGAACACAGTTTTCGCCTCTCAAAGCCAAAGCCAAAAAGAATTTTAGTCTCCGGTTCCGCCTATGAACGCATTCAAGATCCGCTTTTAGAAAAGAAGCCTGTGAAGTGATGCCTAAATCTGTAAGGGCAGAATCTTGGAGGGTACAGTCAAGCTGGATCTGCAACCCAGTGTTGGTTATGTTGAAAGGCCGAGAAGCCAGAATTTCAGTCGTTTCTCCCTTGAGCATTCTCTTAGGAACAACACCATCTGCTAACTCGAAAAATGCGGGTGACGAAGCAAACAAACCCCAATTTGTATTCGAGTCAAGTGTACTGACGCCCCAGGGTTTCCACCACACAAAAATAGACAGATCACTGGATGATTTAATGATTTCTTCTTGGAGGCGGTAAAACGCAGCGTGGCCTTCTCCATATAAGAGCGGCATGTTGACGTTGAACAATCCGAGTAGCGAGTAAGATCTGTCTTCAACCCTTGTCGTCTTTCTCCTAGAGGCCCATCTCATTTTCTCAGCCACACTAAAGTCAGACAAGCTTGACTGTGACCGTAGAAGAGCCTCATCTATCCAAGTGACCTGCGAGATTCGTTCCGCCAATTCAGATTTTTCCCCGAAGTCTCTCCAATCCCGATTGAAGAAAACTACCATTCTCGGAGAAATAAGTTCCTGCAAAGTCCACCCTCGCGTAAACCATCGACATCTTCCATAATCTCCGAAACCATCGAAGTCATCCAAATACACATAGCACACCAAGCTCCTTTTATACCAAGTGAACATGGAATTAATGGCTTCGCTCAGCTCAGTGGAACTTCGTTTATCGATGCAACATGTGTCCATCCATGCCCAAGAAAAACCATTAGACCGCGCTATCTTGCAAAATCCCTCGAGCTTCTGAAATCCCTTCTTTTTCTTGAAACCCCCCCTTTCGACATCTTCGAAGGTCACCTCATCCACGCCCCAGGTATGAGATAAGATCACATAAAAGGGTAGGTCCATGCCGAAACTTTCATCGGAGGACTCGATGAATTCCTTCACTTCATATGTTTCTGTGTTGATAAGCCTCATTTCAAACGCGATCTGGTGCAAAATTTAGGCTCCAGTTGGTTTTAAGTCAGGAAATGGCGCACGGCAGCGAGAACAGAAAAGGGTTATTGTGTTCAGTAGGGGCAGAGGATGAGTTGTGGGATAATAGGAAAGCATTTCAAGGATCGATGGTGAAGTTTGAAAATATATGCTATGAGGCTGTGGGTATGAAGGTGCTCAGCCTCCTCAAGAGCTATACTGACTCTAAGCGAAATTGGAATAGGCTTAGCGGGGCAGTCCAATCGGCCGTCGGATCGGCGGTGTAGAAGAGGGTATAACTTTATAAAGACGACAGCTTTTTCCATACTGTTAACACACAGTATTAACACAACTTAGGTCTCGGTGCCAAGCATTTAATCACCAGATATATGTAAGTTAAAGAGGCCCTAGGGTTAACTTAGGTATGTCAGCTGAGAGAAGGCTATTTTTTTCTTTCTACTACAGTAGGACGCAAATACAATCTCTATAATTTGAAACAAACAAACAATGTATTCAATTACTACTATCAATAAACTTCATTAATTTTTATTATCATTAAATACTCTACCACTTATACTCTTCTACTTATGACTTCGTTCCGAAAGGCTCTTTTGGGCAGCCCGCGGGACGCGGGATGCTGCTCCTGTAGAAGGAGACGAGTGACGGCGCTCTAGTGCCCAGGCACCAGCGTGCTAGCACCTGTTGATAGAATGTTTCGAGAAACCTGCTTTTACACTACACGCGTGACTATTGTACGCTATATATAATCAGGGCTGAGAATCGTGGCTAAGTAAGATATAGCGAGCCTAGGAGTAAACATAGTAGTATTTTGACTAAGTTAATATATATTACTAAACACGATATATATAGCCTCTCTCCTTATAACAGCGAAACTCTCGAACTATATTCTTTCCTTCTCTAAGTTTCTGTTATAACCCCGGTTATATAGTAGCTTGAGGACTTTAAACTTAAAAGGTAGTTACTTGTAATTAGTAAGTATTAAACCTCTACTTTTAGATAATATAGTAAAGTGAAAACGAAGAGTCTTTACTCTAAGTACAAGGATAGAAAAGGTACTAATATTTATTAATATATCTTCAAGTAGTATAGTATTTAAAGTCAAGAAGTACTTACTAAAGGATTAATACTTAAAAGATACTAAGTACTTTTAGTAGAACTTTAAGTAAAGATCTAATAATCCTAGTACTTTTAGTATACTAGGATTACTAGAACTAATAGGATAATAGAGAACGAAAGTCTATATAAGTAGATAGTTTTCTTATAGTATATAGAGCTTTATACTTAACTTTCAATTACAACTTATTATCTATTATTATAATTATTCGATTCCTTATATAACTATTATTAATAATAAACTATATAATATTATTTTCAACCTTACTATTACTTAGTAATTAAGATCCTAACTACTTTTATATAATTTAGAAGATAAGATTTATAATACTTTAAGTATTATTATTACTTTATATACTAAATCGAAAATAGTCTTAATTACTACTCTAGTATCTAAACTACTAAATTAGATAATAGTATAAGAAACTACTATAAATTCAATTAAAACTATTATACTAAACTATAATAAAGATATATATATAAATACTTATTATAAAGAAAATAAGAGTAATAATAATAAATTAAAAGAGTTTAGACTCTAGAAAACTTTAAAGATTATATTATTAGAAAAGTATAGTAGTAATAAAAAAGAATTAGATACTTTCTTTTTATAATTAAAAATATACTTTAGATTTAATATTAATAAGTTCGAAACTCGAGATACTAAAAGTCTCTAAGTAGTTTTCTACTTTAGAAGTAAAGTAGCTAAATAGATTGAACTTTTCTTATTTAACTATTTCGAAAATAATAGAGATTTAGAATAAATAATAGTAACTATTTATATTATTTTCAAAAGCTTTGATAAATTCTAAATAGAAATTAGAAGAGTATTTAAAGATATCGATATTACTTGAACTACTAAAAAAAAGATCTTTAAATTAAAATAGACTAGATTAACTATTAGTTATATAATTAAATTCCGAAAATTTAGTAATCAAACTAAATAGAAAGTAAAAGTTTTTATTAGTTATTACGAAATAAGATTTAAACTATTTATTCGAAGAGAATTATCAAGAAGAGATCTAATTATAAATATAAATAATCTAATCAAAGAAACTATTTAAATCGATAATTATAAATACGAATTCTAAAAAGTAATTAGCTTTAGAACTACTAGATAATAAAGATAATATTACTATAAAAATAAAAGAAGACTAAAGTTTATTAAATAATAATATTCTAGAGAAAAGACTTATAATAATCTTATAAAATTAGATTTTATAAGCTTTAAGAATAACCTTTCTTAAAAAGAAAAGAACTATAAATAAGAAAAGAAATTTTACTTCGAATATAAATTTCTAAGATACTAAGTAAGAGATTATTAAAAGAAATCTTAAGTATAGAAACTAAAGAAGAATACTTAGAAGAAAAAAGGATAGTTTAAGATATTAATAAGTAATAATAGTTATTAGAGAAAGGATATACTTAGATACTAAATTAGTATAATAAATAGATGATTTAGTAATTAGGATAGTAATTATATATTATTATTATAGATAATATATTATAACAATTATTACTTAGTATACTAATTAGATAAAGATAATATAAATTAGTATTTTAAGAAACTACGAAGAAAAGGGAACTAAGTAAATATACTTAGATAATAGTTAAAGAATATAGTATATACTCTATTATAAATAGAAGAAGAATAGATTATTGAAGAAAGAAATAATATATAAAGAGTTAAAGTTTAGATTTATCTAAATTAAATAGTTAAATATTATAATTATACTAGAAATCCTAAACTTAGAGTAAATAAAATCTATATACTAAAATATATAGATAGTAAATATTTTAAATAAAAATAAAACAAAATAAGAAAAGTCTATTAGAAGTTTTTTAAAATAGATTTTAAGAATATAGAATCTAAGCTTGATTAATATTAAGTTATATTCTAATATTTAAGAAGAATATAATTATAATATTAGATTAGAAAAGAGAAGAATATTTATATAGAATAACTAGTAATATAGTTTTTAGCTAAAAGCTAAGTATATTATATAAAATCGATAAACGAAAGAGTTAGAATATAATAGAATATATTAACTATAGAACTTTATTACAAAATACTCTATATCGATTAAGAATAATTTACTAAGTTATTTAAGATATTAATTATAAAACTAAAGGTTAGAGAGTTAAGAGTTATTTAAAAGTTAAAATAGATCTTTTATAAAGTATATATAAATAAGTAAATACTTTAAGTTATAATAGATTTAAAAGTAATAGAAAATTTTATAATATTAGAAGCTATAATATCTATAAAACTATAAACTCTTAAGAAACAAGTTCTATATAAACTTATACTTACTAATAGGTAATTAGCTAAAAGTAATAAAGTTGTTTAATATAAAATATAGGAATTCTTAATATAATTAAAATAATATTCTAAGTAGATAAAAATAGACTTAGTTTTATTAAAAGGATATTAAATAATTTTAGGAATACTATAGTTAAAATACTATAATCTATATATTAACTAAGTTAGATAAACTTTGAAGTTTGATAAATATAAATATAAAATAGAAATTATATAAGGTTTTATAAAACTGATATTTTAGCTTAGAAAGTAATAAGAAAAACTATATATATTGAAGATAAATAATATTCTAGAAGTTAGATACTTAGCTTAGAATCCTTTACTAAAAGATATATTAATATAGTATTAGAAATATACTAAGATTTTTAAAGAAAGGCTTTAAAAGGATATTTTATTAAAGTACTAGCTTTAGGATTATAAGATAAAATTAGAAGAAAGAAAAGAGTTATTATTCTTACTAATTATACTATTATCGGAGAAGAAGCTTAAGTTGCTTTATAAATACTTTGATAAGAATTTAGTTAAAGGATTTATCAAAGAATCCTTATTACTTATAAGAGTATTAATCTTCTTTATACTAAAGAAAAAGAATAAGAAAAGTAGACTTGTTATCGATTACTAAAAGTTTAATATTATTATTATTAAGAATTAATACTTATTATTATTAGCTAGTAAACTATAAGATTAAATCGAGAAAGTTAAATATTTTATAAAGTTAGATCAATATATAAAATTCAATTTAATCTGAATTAGAGAAGGTAACAAATAGAAGATTATATTTTATACTCGATATAGATATTATAAGTATTAGGTAATACTCTTTAAGCTTATAAATATACTAATAATATATATAAGGTTAATTAATAATTTATTAAAGAAGTATCTTAATAATTATTATATAGTTTACTTTAATAATATTTTAATTTTTATCGAAACTCTTAAAGAGTATATTAAAATTATATAGAAAATCTTAGATATTCTTTAAAATATAGATATTTTATTAAAACTATCTAAATATAAGTTTTATATTATTAAAACCGAATTCCTAAAGTATATTATTAATATTACTAAACTTAAGATAAGTTTAAATAAAATAAAAGAAGTTCTAGAATAGAAGTAATTTACTACTATTAAGGAAATACAATTATTTTTAAAATTTACAAACTTCTATAAGCGATTTATTAAGGATTATTCGAAAATCGCAATATATTTTATAAAGTTAACTAAGAAGGATATTAAGTATAAATAAAATAGTATAGTATAATAAGTATTTAATACTCTTAAATAAACTTTTATATAAATACTAATTCTTATTATCTTCGATCTCGAACAACTAATTACTATCGAGATAAATATATTAAACTATATATTAGGTATAGTTCTAAATTAACTAAGTAAGAATAAAAAACTACAATTAGTAGTATACTACTTAAAAAAGCTTTAACTAGTTAAACTGAATTATAAAATTTATAATAAGAAGTTATTTACTATTATTAATATATTTAGAGAATAGAGAGTTTACTTTGAAAGATCTAAGTATATAGTCTAAATTTACTTAGATTATAAGAATTTAATATACTTTATAATAACTAAAGTTCTAAATAGATAATAGATATAATAAATAGAAATATTAGTTATATACAACTTCAAAATATTATATATTAAAGGAAATAAAAATACTAAAGCTAATATACTTAGTAGAAAACTAGAATATCTAGAAAACAAAATATACAAATTATATACTATATTCAGATAAGAAGGAGATTTGTTAATATTTAATATAACTTAACTAGTTACAATAATATTACTTTGTAATAATTATTTAAAAAAGTAAGTACAAGAGTATTACAAGAATAATTCTACTATAAAATAAATATTAGAATATCTAGATAAAAGATTTATAATCAAGGATAATATTATATACTTCTACAAAAAGATATATATCCTTTTAATTTTAGTAAAACAGTTTACTTAAGAATAATATAAGCTACTAACTTATAGTTATTAAAGAATTATAAAGATATTTATAAAGATTAAAGCGAACTTGTATTTCCTATAAATAAGAAGAATAGTTAAAAAAGTTATTAGAAACTACGATATTTATATATAGAATAAAACTTTATAGTATACTTTATATAGATAGTTTAAAACTCTAGATATATTTACTTAGTTATAAAAGTCTATTATATAAGACTTTGTAATTAAATTACTACTTTTAAAAGATCTAATAATAAAAGTAATATATAACTTTATCTTAATTATTATAGATTGATTAACCAAGTTTAGATATATAATTCTATATAAAGAAAGTAGTACTATTAAGAACTTAGTTTATATATTTTTAAGAATAGTAGCTAATATTTATAGTATATTTATAGAAATTATCTCGAATAAAGATAAACTTTTTACTTCGAAATTCTAGTAAATATTTATAGCTTTACTAAGAATTAAAAGAAAACTCTTTATAATATTCTACTTATAAATAAATAAATAGATAGAATAACTAAATCAAATTATAGAATAATATCTATAATATTATATTAATTATAAATAAAACAATTAAGTAGAATTACTACTACTTGTATAGTTTATATATAATATTGTAAAAGTAGCTATTATAAATATAATACTAATATATACTAATTTCGACTTTAAATCCAAAGTATATAATATATAATTACTAAATATAGTAAAATTAGATATAAGAATAACGAAAGTAAAGGATCTTAGAAATTTATATAAATAATTGTTATTTGATATTAAGTTTATTATATAATATATAGTATATTACTATAATATAAAGTATAATATAGAACTAATACTTAAGAAAAGAGATAAAGTATACTTTATATAACGAAATATCAATATAAAGAGACTAAGTAATAAATTAGATTATAAGAAATTAGGATCTTTTAAGATCGACAAAGTAGTTAGACTAGTTAATTATAGATTGAAACTACTTAAAATAATAAATATATACTTTATATTTTATATTTCACTTCTAGAACTAGTACTACTAAAAGTACTAAATATACTTTATACTAAAATTAAACTAGTCAACTTAAATACTAAATATAAAGTTAAAGAAATACTAGATTAGAAATATATTAGAGGAAAGTTTTATTATTTAATTAAATAAAAAAGTTATTTATACTCAGAAAATATATAGGAACTAATTAAGAATTTGAACTATTTATAGGATTTAGAGAAGTTCTACTAAAGGAACTCTTAGTTTCTAACTAAGTAATTAGTTTAAAATTACTTATTAAAGAAAGATCGAAGATTAAAAAATCGATTTTAGAAGAACTAGTTATTTAAAGAATCTATATAGTTTATTTAGTTTATTCTTTTTCTAATCTCTTCTTTTCTTCAAACTCTTCTAATATATTTATTATTTAAAAATTGTATTATAATATCTTTTCAACTTTTTCTTTTAGAACTTTCTATTATTTTCGTAAACAAAGAATCTTTATTATAACTTTCTAGAAGATAGTAATTACTTTCTTCTTCTTAACCTCTAAATAAACTTTTTCTTATTAGATACTCTCTTATTTTGATATAGAACTTTTATATATATTATAAAGTTTTCTTCTAGTATTCTTGATATATTCTCTATAATAGTTAACTTTAAGAAGAATATAATATTTAAACCCTTTTTTAAAATAGTAAGAATATTTTATAAATATTATTTTTCCTTTTTCTTTGAAATGAAAATAAATAGTATTACAATTTTTTATAGACTTAGATATCTCTTTAGATATAATAAAAAAAGAAAGATTAAAGTATTTATCGAAGAAACCTAAGTAGATACTTTATATTATTATAGTAAGTATTGAGATAATACTAGGCTAGAAAGAGGATAATATTATAACCCTAGTTATATAGTAGTTTAAAGACTTTAGATTTAAAAGGTAGCTATTTATAATTAGTAAATATTAAACCTCTACTTTTAGATAATATAGTAAAGCGAAGATAAAGAGTCTTTATTTTAAGTATAAAGATAAAAGAGATACTAATATTTATTAATATATCTTTAAGTAATATAATATCTAAAGTTAAGAAGTACTTACTAAAGGATTAGTACTTAAAAGATATTAAACACTTTTAGTAGAATTTTAAGTAGAGACTTAGTAGTCCTAGTACTCTTAGTATACTAAAACTACTAAGACTAATAGAATAATAGAGAATAAAAGTTTATATAAGTAGATAGTTTTCCTATAATATATAAAGCTTTATACTCAACTTTCAATTACAACTTATTACCTATTATTGTAATTATTCGATTCCTTATATAACTATTATTAATAATAAACTATATAATATTACTTTCGACTTTACTATCACTTAGTAATCGAGATCCTGACTACTTCCACGTAACTCAAAAGACAAGATTTGTAATAGTTTCTTTAAAATTTAAAGCTATATTCTTTTATTATAAAACTTTTCTTTAAATATTTTAAATTTTGAAAAGACTTTAATAATCGCGATTAAATAAAGAGAAATAGTTAAAATAGTAATTAGTAGTATAATTAAAATAATTGATAATATAATTAATTATAATCTTTTATTTATTATTAAATAATCCTTTTAAAAAGAAATAATTAAAAGAAAATAATATATTAATAATAACTTTATAGATTTATTAAGAAAAAATTTATAATTTTAAAATTATAAGTTTATTTTATAATAAAGTATATTTTATTATATAAAGATAAATATTAATTTTATTATTACTTTCTTAACTTTTAATTTATTTCTATTACTTCTTTCTACTACTTCTTTTTACTTTTAAAATTAACTTTAATTACTCTTTCTTATAAAATCGACTTTTTAATAAATAAAAAGTTAATAAAGAGGATTATTATTATTTTTAAACTTGTTTTTATAATTATATAAACTCTTTTAAATTTATTTTATTTATTATTATTTTAAGAATATAAACTTTAAAAATACTTTATAATTAATTCTTTAAATAGATTTAAATCTATATATTTTTAACTTAGAATTTTATATAAATACTTTATATATATAATATTATTATAAATCTTGATATTTTATATTATATATAAAAATATAAAATAATATTAAAAGAAAGTTTCTATATATACTTTTATTTAAATAAATAATTCTAATTATATATTAATAGTTAAATAATTATTTCTTTTTATTTATTATATCTTTATAATAATAATCTATTATTTTTAAAAAAAAATATAATTAAATTCTTTACTTATTTATATTAATTTATAATATAGATAATAATAGAAACTTATATATCTTATATAAATATTTCTAATTTATTTTAATCTTTTTATTAGGAAAAAACTTTTAAGATTAAAATAGTAAATATTTATTATATTTACTTTATAATATAGAATAATTTATTATTTATATAATAAATCTCTATTCTTTAAAAAGAATTAATCTATATTATATAAAATAAACTTAGTTATATAAATTATATTTACTATTAATATTATATATAAAATAATAATAATTATAGTTATAAATAAAATAAAGATAATAATAAGACTTTTAATTTAAAGAAGAGATAATTAATTAAAAAATAAAAAGATTTAATAAATAATTTAAAAAATAAATTATATATATAAGTTATATAAAGAGTAATATATTTAAAAAAAAGTTTTTATATAATCTTTCTTTATTTATTTTCGATATATCAATTAATTTATATTAAAGAGAAATTAAAAAATTCTATTATAATTTAATTTTAAAGATAGATTAAAAAGATAGAAAATAATTTAAAAACTTAAAATATAAGAGAAAGAATTAGTAAAATTAATATAAAAGTATTTATAATTATTAGTTTACTTTATATTAAAAGTTATACTTTTATATATAATTTAGTATTATATTTTTTATAAAAATAAATAATATAAAATAACTACTTTCTTTATATAATTATAATATACTAATTATATAATATCTTAGATATTATTACTAAGATATTATTCTATAACGTCGTATATATAGTTTAGTCTTAACCTCTAAACTTACAAGCTTATTTACAAGCGAAATAAGCTCAAGCCCCCGGCGTTACAAGCTTAATAATATAAGTAGATACAAGCTCTATCTCAGGTTTTCTGACCGATAACTCGCTATGAAGAGGTCACGCAGGCCCCCTCAGATAAGAGTGTCATCAACATCAGTAGGAGGGCTCTCATCAACGCCGCGCGTCCCCGCTGAATTTTAACAGCAACTCCAATCGAGTAATGCAGCGAGAATTCGAGATTCAAGAAGTAGGTCTTGAGGAAGCTTGCGGATGCGAAGAGCACGCAAAACGAGTTTATGAGGGTATACAGTTCGTTCCTCATTGTCACTAGCGCCGCATATAGAGGAGCGTTGCAATAGCTGGGAAAGCTGAAAGCTGGAACCAGATATTCCAGGAGTACCAGATTCAGTTTCGGTATTTAGGTCCCTACAGTCTGTTCAATACCGTTTTCGCCCCATACCAAACGTCTCGTTCGTTTCATGGTACATATACCTAATCCAGCTGTGGAGGTGCTAGGATTATATTCAGCCAATTGTAGAGCGAGGACTACCACTGATTGACGGCCGAAACAATGATGCGAGATAGTTCATTGGAGTTGTTCTGACTTCCCCTTCTCCCTCTCTCATTGACGAAGAAATAACGGACAGTCTGTGGCAGTATGGAAGTATTGCTAATACACAATGATACTATATCTGGGGCCCTCCAAACGTTGGCCCGTCATGTGCTATCTCAAGGCAGACGTCTAGTTTATCCAAAACAATTTTATTATTGAAAAACTGCTCCTACAAGTAAAGTGTCAAGAATACTCATCATCGTACAGTGCCATCCTCTGATTTTTAATAGTCATCATCATCGTACCTCCGCTCATCCCTCCCCTCATTATAAGAATCTTGTACATTGTCGCCAAAGTTCTCAATCCGATCTATAACATTATCGAACCTGTTCTCTACGCGATCCACACCGTTGTCCCATCGATTCTCGATGTTTTGTGGTATATCCTCAACCTCTTGCACCTTGTAGCCGGTCCAGTTGGCAATGTTCTCGGGAGCGTTCTCCACATCGTCGATAGCATTGTCCACCTTCTGGTCAACGTGGTCGTCCAAACGCTCGAGGCGGTCGACTTGTTCGCCAGTCCAGTTGGCGGCGTTGTAGGGCGCGTTTTCAATCCCATTTTCAAGACGCTCTTTATCGTTGTGGAGTTTCCACTTCTCTTCGTCCCAATCTTCTCCTGTCGAGCAAGGTTTCAGTTTATGGAAGAGGTGATTTTGAAGAGTAGAAGAACACACTTATCTCATGACCCTCATAGACGGCAAAAGCGCCGCCCGCCAGTCCTGCCGCGCCAGCAGCAGCATATTTCCAGCCATCGCCGCCACTCATGTGCTGGTCGTTACCTTGGGTTGGATTGTATGAATTCTGGTTGTACGCGCCTTGATTTCCGCCGTAAATGTCCTGTTGCTGAGCATATCCTGGGTCAGGATATGTGAATGTGCGCTCACCAGTTTGCTGGTTCACAAAGAGCCAGCGGTTGTCACGGCTGTCCCACTCGGCGATCCACGGTGGGCTGACTGGTGGGGGTCCAGAGTTGCTACTGTGTTGCTGGCCATGACTCCCAGAATGTGTGAATTCAGAGACCAATTCGTCGAGAAGACCCATTTTGAGTAGATTGAGTGATTTGGTTAAGTGATATAGTACATGTACTCGTGCGATCTTAGATGACAGATACGTTGCGTGGGGTTACGCTATTTATCCTTATTTGCGACGTGGTCTGGCACTGTTCTGGACCACCCATTCAGCGACGAAAGATTTGTGTGACTAACGAAATCGGAAAGAAAAAGGCCTGAACGCGGCTAACTAAAGATACATGATAATACTAGCTAGGTGAATAATACCCGAACCTTTTCTACTAATTAATTATATTTTAAGACGATAAAGTAGCTTTATAAAATGTTTGTAGATTTAATATATGAAAATAACTTTCTTAAACTTTACTTAGTTAAATAATACTTAGTTCTAAGAAGAAAATATTAATTACTTATATAATTTTAAATTAAAAATTACTTTTTATTTTAAATATATAAACTTTTATTTTTAATTAATTAAAAAAATATTATATAATCTTAAATATCTAATTAAATATAAATACTTTTTTTTCTATTTAAATAATAAAATATATATAAAGACTTAAATATTAACTTTATTAAAAACTTAATTATAATTAATTTAATAAATTAAACTATACTTTTTTAAAATTAATATAATTAAATATACTTTAATTAATATATCTAGATATATTTCAATTAATATAATTAGATATATATTAATAAATATAATTAAATATATATAAATTAATACAATTATATATATTTAAGTTAATATAATTTATATATTTAATAAAATAATTATTATTTAAATATATTAAAATAGTTATATTACTTTTTATTTATATATTATAATATCTTTAAATATTAATTTTAATATTTTATTATATATTATAACCTTTTATTTCTTATTACTAAGAAGTTTAAATAATTATATTATTTTTATTTATATATTATAATAATTTTAAATATTAATTTTAATACTTTATTATATATTATAACTTTTTATTTCTTATTATTAAAAAGTTTAAATAATACTTTAAATAAAATATTAATTAAAAAAAATTTAAATTTTTTTTAAAAAGTTTTATTTATTATTATTAGATTAAAAAGAGATTATAAAAAGTTTTATAAGATTTAATAAATTAATAATACTTTTATTTACTTTATTTATTTTAAAGATTATTTTAAAACTTTTAAACTTAGAAAAAAATATTTTAAATAAAAAAGTAAGAAACTTTTTTAATTTATTAAAATATTTATTTAAGAAAAACTTTTTATAAACTTTTAAAATATATTAAAATTACTTTTAATATTAGAATATATTAATATAAATATTTTATAGAAATATTATTATTATTTAAAGAATAAAAATATTATAATATAATATTAATAAAATTAATAATATAAAATTAATAATATAAAATTAATAATATATTAAAAAGATTATAATTAATATTTTATAAAAACTCAATTTTATTTTAAAAAATAATAAATAAAAAATAAATTAGTAAAAATAATAATTATATAGAAGATAATATTTTATTCTTTTTACTTGATTATTTAAATATATATAATATATAATTATATAATAACTACTTTAAACTTTTATATTTATTTTAAACTTTTATATAAATATTTCTATATATATATATCTTCTTATATTAAATACTCTTTTTAAAGAAAAAACTTATTATATTCTTATAATTTTATTATTATTATAAATAAATATAAACTATAATAATAATTCTACTAAGATTAATTATTTATAAAGGAATTTAAAAACTATTATAAATAACTTTAATATTAGTTTAAATAAATATTATAAGAATTAGATTATTATTAAATTATTATATTTTAGTATTATAAGAATTAATATTAAAGTATAAATTATTATAATAATTAATATTAGCGAAAAAATTATTATATATTATAAAAATTATTTAAGTTAATTAAATATATTATTTACTAAATAATATTAAAAAGTATTTAAAATAATATTAAATTTTTATATACTTTTACTTAGGTATTATAATTAATAAAATAAAATATAAATTATTTATATAATAAAGATATAATTAAAAAAGATAATAAATAAAATAGTTAATAATCTATTATTTAAAGTAATAAAGTAATAATATAAAAAGCTTAAAAAGATATTAATATAAATTATATTTAACTTAGTTTAATATAACTAATTAATTATAAAAGTATTAAATTTCTTTCTTTTATTATTATTTTAAAAGTTAATTAAAATTTATATATTTCGATTATTTTTAATTTTTCTAGAAAATATAATATAATAGTTATAAAGAATATTACTTTAATATTATTTAAAGATAATATATTAAATAGTTAAAATACTATATTTTATATAATTATCTAGATATATTAAATTTACTATATAAATAATCTTTGTATATATTATATTAATTTTAACTAGTAAATTCTTAAAATCACTTTTAGTAATAAAGTAAATTTATAAATATACTTAGTATATATATACTTTAAATATATAATCTATATAATTATTATATATATATAAGCTTTTAAAGCTTTTTAACTCTCTTAACTTTATAATTATTAATTCTAAGAATAATATAATCTTATTTTTTATCAAATTCTTATAATATATTATTATATTATTAATAACTTATTATTAATTTCTTTAGCTAATTAATAGTCTTTTAAATAATATTTTATTTATAATCCTTCTTATTTAGAAAATTATTAGAGTTATTAAAAGAAAGTTTATTTTACTAAATAGTAATATAAATATTTTTACTTTTATTATCACTTTTATTTTTACTTATTTATTTACTTTTTACTTATAACTTTTACTTTTACTTTTATTAATTAATTTTATTTAATAATATATCTTCTTTTTAAAATATTAAATATAAAGTATTTAAGAAAAGTACTAAAATACTATAATAAGATTATAACTTTATATCTAATTTAATTCTTCTTTTAAAATATAATAATTCTAAAAATTTAGAGAATCTTAATAATAATCTAGAAGTTTAATATATTAATAATATCTTTATAGATTTTAATATTAATATAGAAAAAAGAAATAAAAGAAAGAATAAAATAATTAATCTTTTATCTTTTTAACTTTAAAATCAAAACTCTACTTTATTTTTAATAAATAATAAGTTAATTATATTAATTAAACTAATCTTAGAATTATAAATATAAATTAAAATTTAATAAAAATAATTAAAATTATAATAAACTTAAATTACTAAACTAATCTTTATTTATATCTTTATTAATATTATTTCTAATATTATAATTACTTTTCTTTTAATATAACTTTAATAAATATAATTTATAAAAGATTAATTAATTATCTTTATAAAGTAATTAAAACTTATTACTAAATCGAGAGTTTTTAATAAATAATTATTTTATAAAATAATTAAACTACTTATAAAAAAGATATTTAAATAATATAGTTTTAAATATAACTTAATAACTCTATATATTTATATCTAAATAACTAGTAAAATTTATAATCTTTTTTCTTATATATATTTAACTTATAATCCTTTTTTATTTAATATTAATTTAATTTAACTTTCTTAAATTATTAATCTTATTAATAAACTTCATAATAATTTTAATATCTTTTTATCTTTATAAAAATATATAATTCTTAATAGATTAGTTATATATATTTACTTTAATAAATACTAAGTTTATAAATATATAGATAATTAAGTTAAAAGTATTATTTTTAATTACTTTAAAAGTTTATTATTATAAAAACCTTTTTTATTTGTAAAATAATTAATTAAAAAGTTATATTTACTTTTTATAATAATTCTAAGTTTACTTTTATTAAATATAAATATTATATATTATTTATAACTATTTCAAGTTTATTATCTTCGTTTAAAAAGTTTTATTATTAATTTTATATTCTAATTTATATTAATTTAATTCTAAAAGAAATAATCTATAAAAATCTTCTTTTTAAATTTATTAAATATTACTAAAATCGGATTAAAAATATTTAATATTAGACTATTACTTTATAAGAATTAGTTTAATATTTAAACTTTATAAAATAATAAAATAATATTAATAAGTTATTAATATCTCTTCAATTTATTTATATTACTATAATATTTATTTTTATATATTATCTTACTAATACTTTAATTAAAGCTAATAAAGAAATTATTATTAATTAGATTAATTACTTTTTATTAAGTTATAGAATTAATATTAGTTATTCTATTTTATTAATATTAATTAATTTTACTACTAATAAAATACTTTTTCACTTTATATTAAAAAATACTACTTTTACTCTTTAAGATAAATTAAAAGATAATTCTTCTTTTAAAAGTATTTCTAATTATTTTTATAATAATACTCTTTATTATATTAATATTATTAATATTAACTTTTTTAATTAAGAAAAGAAATACTTTGATATTATAAATAAATAAAAATAAAAAGATAAATATAAAGTTAAGATTATTACTATTATTTATATAATTAATAATTAAGTAAAAGATTATATTTAATAAAAAACTTTTTATTAAATAGAATTAAAAATATAAGATATTTAAATTTAATTAAGTTATTAAAAGAAAAATATATAATATTCTTTTATATACTAGTAAGAAATTAATATTTATTTTAAATTAAAACTTTTATTAATTTAAAAGTAAATAACTTTACTTTTATTAATATTATATTCTTTAAAATACTTAACTCTATTTAGAAGATTATAATAAAAAGATTAAAAATACTTTTATTAATTAAAAGTTATAATAGTAAGAAAAATTAAAAAATCTTTTATTATATTTATTTAAATTTATTTATTAATAATTAACTTTAAACTTATATTCTCTTTTTAATTATTTACTTTATATATTTTATAATCTTTAAAAAAATATAACTATTTGAAAATTAAATCTTTTTAAACTATAAATAATATTAACTATATTAATTTATAAACTTATCTTTTAACTAAATTTACTTTTAATTTATAATATATATTTATATAAATTTTAATCTTTATATAATTAACTATAAATATTAAAAGGATATAAATTAGTAAAATTATAAATTAAATAAATATTAGAGATAATAAATTAATACTAATTATTTAAATAACTAAGTAATTACTTTAGTAATTATATTAAAAATAATATAATATACTAAAGTAAAAGAAATTTTACTTTATTTAATAGTTTAAAAAGTTAAACTAATCTTTATTATAATTATATTTTTAATTTTATAATTATCTAAACTTTGTAAAATATTCTTAAAAGATTAAATTTATATATTTAAAATAATAGAAACTATTTTTAACAATAAATAGTTAATATAATCTTTAATTATTATTAGAAAGTCTAAGTCTTTTTAAAAGTTTTAAATAAGTTATTTAAAAAAGATTATTAATTTATATATAATCTTTAAAGTTACTTTTTATATACTTTATTATTAAAATAACTAGTATAATCTAAATATTATTTTAATTTATAAAATTAATTAACTATTTAAAAAATAATAAACTAATTAGAAAAACAAGTAAATTACTTTCTTATTATTTAAATAATTATATTTTATCTTTTAATTCTAGTTAATTATTATATTTTTTTTATTTAAGATTAATATTAAATTCTTGATTTTTAATAAATACTAAAAATTCTTAATTATATTCTTTAAATCTAAGTTAAATACTTTATTATTTTATAAATTTTATAATTATAAGATTATTTTAAAAGAAAGTATAAAAAGTAAATTTCGTTATAATCTATTATATAAAATATTAACTAAAGAATTAAAAATTATTAAAGAATATTTTATTAAAAATCTAATTAAAAGATTTATTAAATTAAATTAAACTCTATTTATTATTTTAATCCTCTTTATTAAAAAGTTAAATAGATTATTATATTTTTATATTAATTTTTAAATACTTAATATATTTACTTATAAAGATTATTATTTATTATTACTTATTAATAAAACTTTTATTTATATCTTTTATATAAAAATCTTTACTAAACTAGATATTAAATAAATATTTTATTATATTAAAATAGACTTAGTTTTAAAAGAGTATATTATATTTTATATATATTATAAAGTTTATAAATATAAAGTTATACTTTTTA
>JANHAA010000344.1:0-22591 GCA_026225975.1 Clarireedia hainanense | reverse complement strand
AAAATCGCGATTTTTAGTAATAATAATAATATCTTAATAATACTAAATTATATAATAAAATTGATTACTTTATTTAATCTACTAAGTTATAATTAATAAGAATATTAAAAGATTAGATCGATTTAAATAACTATATAAGTTTTTTGAAAATTAGTTACTTTTTTTATTATTAAAGTTATTAAAAAGGAAATATTAATTAAAGTAAATATATTAGTTTTAGAATTAATAAAGATATTAGTTTAGTAAATAATATTATTTTTTATTAGTTTATATAATATTATTAAATAGTTTTTACTTATAAACTTTATTAAATTTAAATATTTTATATCTTTTAATTTATTTAAAAAAATTTTTTTTTAAATATTATCATTTATTTAATTTTACTCTAGTTAATAAATATATATAATAATTTTAATTTTTATTTTTAATAATATATCTTCTTCTTTAAACTTCTTTAAAATATCTTAATATTTATTAATTTTATTTATTATATAATAAATAATTTAAAAATAATATATTATAAAAGAAAGAGAATTTTAATTATACTTACTTTAAATTAAAAAAGTAATTTAAAATAAAGTTGAAAAATATTAAAATACTTTAATAGATTATTATAATTAACTTTTTAATATATTTTATAAAGTATTAATAATAAAGATTATTATATAAATAGTAAAAAGTTATTAATTTTAAATATAAAAAATATATTTTTATTAGTTTATAATAATTATAATATTCTTAGTAGTTAATTTATAAACTTTCTTTATAATTATAATATTTATATTATTATTATTAATAATATATAAAAGTTTAATATCTTCTTTATAATTTTTATTAATAAAATAATTTATAAAAGAATAATTATAATAATATTTATTAAGTTTATAAATAAAGTTTTTAATTTAATTAATAATATATTAATATTTAGAATTATTATTTATAAAGTTAATAATATTTTAATAAATTTAATTTTAGATTATTTTTTATATATATATATATATAAAAGTTTCTTAATTATTTGAAAGTTTAGATTTTAAAAAGAGAATTTTAATTAATATATAATTTAATAGAGTTAAAAACTATATTTAAAAAATAACTTAATATTATAATTATTATTATAATTATTATAAAGTTGAGATTTAAAATATATTATATATTATCGATATATTATATTTGATTATAAGTTAAAATAGAAACTATTATTTTATTTAATTTATAAATATAATAAATTATATTTATATTTAATTTATTTACTTTATTAATAAATTAATAATTAGATTTTAAAAAATTAAAAAATAGATACTATTAATAGTTTAAAAGTAAAAAAAGATTATTAAATACTTTTACTTTTATTTTATTATTATTATAAATAAGTATTAATATTCTAATTAAATTTAATAAAGTTTAATTAATAAAAATAAATAGATATAAAAATCTTACTTTTATTTTATTTTAAAAATAATTTATCTTTAAATTACCTTTTAAATATTTATAATCTTTTAAATATTAAAAACTTTTTAAAGATTAAATTAAGTTTTTAAAATTAATTATATAATTTTCTTCGATTTTAATTATTAATAGAAGTTTAATATTAATTATAAACTTTTTAAATTTATTTCTAATTTAAAAGTTATATAAAAAGTTAATAATTTTAATTAAATAATTTAATTTCTTAGTTAATATCTTTTTATTAACTTTTCTAAAGTAGTTAAATAGTAAAATTACTTTATAAGTTTTTAAAATTAAATAATTTAACTTTTTAACTTTTTTAAATATTATATTAGTTACTTAATATTAGTAAATAAAATAATAATTAATATTAATAAGTAAATTATAAACTTTATAAAATAAGTTATAAATAATTAAATAAATTTATTAAACTAAAAAAATAAAAAGCTTTTATATTAAAAAAACTTAAATCCTTATTTAAATTAATTTAATCTTTTAATATTCTTCTTAATTATAACTTAATAAATCGAATAAAATAATTAGCTTTATTATATAATTTAATATTATCGAGATATTATTATTATTATCGAAAATCGCGATTTTTACTTTATATTATCGAATTTTTATATAAAATTTAAAAATATAAAAATATTAGAAAATTATTAAAAATTATTAAAAATATAAATAAAAAAGATTTACTTCAATTTAATATACTTTTATAAATTTAATAAAAATATTTATTTATTAATATATTTCCTTATTATCAAGATATTATAATTATAATTAAAATCTAAATAGAATATATTATAATTTTAATTATTTGTTTTATTAATATTAAAGATAATATTAAACTAAACTAATTTAATTTTATAATATTAAATAATATTAAATATTCCTTTTATAATATTATTAATATTAGATTATAAAACTATTATATTATTATTACTAATTATTATTATTATAATAAAATAATTACTTTAAATAATAATAATAGTTAGAATATATTTTAAACTATAATATAAAGTTTAAAACTTTAATTAATTAATAAAGTTTTAACTTCGAAATTTATATAATTATTCTTTTTACTTTTAACTTTTTAATTAATATAATATTTATTAAATCTAACTTTCTAATCAATATTAATATAAAAAAAATATTAATATATTATCTTTACTTTCTTTTTACTATTTTAATATTAATATTATCTTTACTATATTTTTAAATATTTTAAATTCTAATCTATTAATTAAACTTACTTTTAATATAATTAATAATAATATAACTTATTATTTTCTTAAATAAACTAACTTTTTTATATTTATTAAATTAATTAAAGTATTTAAAACTAATATTTAAATAATTATTATAAATAATTCAATTAATTAATTAATTTTAAAAGCTTATAACTTTATTTTTAAAATAGTTTTTATAATTATTTTCTAGAAAAAATAAATATTACTTTTAAACTTAATATAAGTTTTTAAAGTTTATATTAAAAAGGAAATAGTTTGAAAAATAATTAATATATTAACTTTTTAAATAAATAATCTAAAATATATTATTTAAAAGATTAAAATTTAAATTAAATTTAAAGTTTAAAAGCTTTTAATAATTTAATTTCTAATAACTTAGTTTCTAATAATCTTATTTTTAATAATTTTAATACTTTTAATAACTCTTTTATAAAAAATTATAAAAATTATTTAAAATTTAATTTAAATCTCTTTTATTAATATTATTATTAATATTAATATAAATATTAATAATAAATAGAAAACTATAAAATCTAAAATTAAGTTTAAATCGAACTAATCAAAATAGTCCTCGATTTAATAGTATAGTAGTACTACGTCGAACTATATATTGATAAAAAATCTTATATTTTAAACCTCCCCCACTTAGCTAGTTCTCTCGCTTAACGAAGAACTTTGTTTTTCCTTTATTAAAGCTTGACTCTTAATATTACTTTACTTTAAAGAAATTTTATACTTAACCTTATATACTTAGTTATTAATAGATTAACTACTAGTTGTTCTACTATAGTCTTAGATTTAAAAAGGATGTTAAAATGATAAAATAAATAAATAAATAATAAAATTAAGTTTAAATAAATTAAAATTAAATTAATTAACTATTTTATTTTAATTTATAATACTTTAATTTTCTTTTCTATTTTTTTAATTCGAAATATTATTTATAAGATTTTTAAAGTTAAAAATATTAAAAGTTTAATAATTTTAATTATTATTAATATTATTATTAAAAAAAACTTAATATTAATAATTATTTTCAAGCTACTAAGTTACTAGGAACTAAGTTACTAGAAGTTATAAAGTTATTAAAAGTTATAAAGTTATTAGAAGTTTATTTTTAGTTTCAACTTTTTATACTTTTTAAGAATTAAATAAAAGCTAAAATCAAAATTAAAACTAAAGTTAGTATTAAAGCTAGTATAAATAGACTAGATTAAATAATTAATATACTTATTAGTTAATTTAAATAGATTTAAAAAGATTTATCTATTTAAATTCTCTTTTTAGATATTTTTAAACTTATTTTCAATTCGAATTAGTTAATTTTTAAAGAAGAATAAAATTAAAAATTATTAGAAGCTAGTTTTTATATTAATATTAAATTAACTCTTTTTTTATATAGATAAGTTCTAATTATAAACTAGAACTAGAATAGAAGTTAGATTAACTCTTTTAAATTTAAATTAAAAGCTAATCCGAGTATATAAATAGAATATTAATTAGAATTAGCTAATATATAATAGTAAGTTAGAAGAAGTTATTTAAATAATTAAATTAACTAGTTAGTTAATTTAATAAAGATAGAAATATATAGTTTATAATAATAACTAAATTAGATTATATAAGTTAAACTTACTTAATAATAATTTAAAATAAGAATAACTAATAAAAGTATATAATATTAATAGTTAAATAGTTAATAAAAATATTAATATTAAACTAATTTAAGTTCTAGAGTATTATAATATAAAAGATAATAAAATAGTAAATAAACTAGTTAAAAAAGTAATTAATTTAAAACTAGATTTTTAATTAACTAACTTCGTTTATTTTAATATTAATATCAAGTATATTAAGATTTAGAAATAGGAATTAACTTTAATTTAAATTATAAAGTCTAGATAAAATAAAGATTTTAAAATTAATTATACTTTAATCTATAAATTAACTTTTTAAAATAGAATCTTAATCTTTTTTAAAACTAAATAAATTATAACTAATACTTTTTATTAGCTAAAGTTAAAGTATAATTATATTAAAGTTTATATATATTGATTAAGTTTTACTAATAATAATAAATATAAATATAATAAAAAAAAAACTTTTAAATATCTCTTTATTAACTATTATTTACTTATTAAAACTTACTTTAAGTTAAAAGATAAACTTAATATATATTACTTTAATCTTCTACTATTATTAGATACTAAGCTTAGAATCGATATTAGCTTAGAATTTATTAAGGATATTAGTATTTATATTTAAAAATACTACTTAACTTAGTTAGCTAATCTCGAACTCGATTAATTTATTAATTTAGAATTTAAATTAGAATTTATTAAATTATTAATATTAAACTTAATATTACTTTAATATTATATATTAAAATCTATTTAACTTAATAATTTTCTTAATATTAGAAGTTAGATTCTACTTTTCTTATTTATTTCTTTTATTAGAACTAGACTTTTAATATCCTTTTATTAAATATAATATTATATATATATAACCTTTATATATATTTAACTACTAGTAATATAACTACTAACTATCTTACTATAGTTTTAAACTTATATAAGATATTAAAATAAAAAAAATAAAAAATAACTATTTCCTTTTATATAATTAATTTTTTAATTAAAAAACTTAATATTTAAAAAAATCTTTTTAATTTTAAAAGTATTTAAAAGAATAAATCTTAGTTTAAAATAATATTATATAAAATTTTTATAATCGATTTTAATACTTTTAAAAGTATAGAATTAGTATTAAATAAAATAAAGACTTTTAATAATTTTTTAATTTTTAAATTAATTAAAACTCTTTATTAACTTTTATTAAAAGTTAATTAAATAGTTTTTATTTATTTATTTTAATATCCTTTATAAATCTAAGACTATAATAAAATAATTAGTAATTATATTACTAGTAATTAAATATATATAAAAGCTATATATATATATAATATTATATATTATAAAAGGATATTAAAAGTTTGATAGATTTATAAATAGTTAATAAACAATTATTGAAAAAATTTATACTATTATTTAAATTAATCTAATCTTTTAATATTCCTATTAATTATAGTTTAGTAAATTAAATAAAGTAATTAGCTTTGTTTTATAACTTAATATTATTAAGATATTATCGTCGATATTAATTTTACGATTTTTTACTTTATATTATAAATTTTCTATTAAAAATTGAAAAATATAAAAATATTAAAAATAATAATAATAAAAATAAAAAATTATTAAAAAGAGGTTAATAATTAACTAAATAGGTTTTTATAAATCAGATTAGTTTATTTATACTTTTATATACTTTATAATTTCTAAGATATTATTATTATTATTACTTCTAATACTTTTAGATATTTGATATTAAGAATAATATTAAATCTAAATTATAGATTTAAAATATTATTAAAATAATATTAAGAAATCGAATATAATATTTTTATTCTTTATAGATTTAAGATACTTTTCTTAATATAAATATATTTCTTTAAAAGTAAAATATTAACTTTTTAATAAAGAGACTTTTAACTTTTATTAAGAAGTTAAATAAATAAGATATTATTTTTTTTTATTTATTTTAATATCTTATATAAATCTAAGATTATAGTAAAATAGTTAGTAATTAATTTATTAATAGCTAAGTATATCTATAAAAGCTAAGTATATATAATATTAATAAAATAAAGTTATATTAAAAGTTTAACTTTGATTTTAAAGAAATAAATAATAAAAAAAAAATCAAAAATATTAAAGAAAATAATCGAGCTAGATATACTATTTATCGAAAAAATATATATAGTTATCGAAAATCATCGGATTAATTACGAATATAATATATAACTCTTCTATAAATCGAATAAACTAGGCTGCTTAGTTATATAATTATTCGCTATCGAGATATTATTATTATTATCGATTTTATCGATTTTTACTTTATATTTTCGAAATTTTTATTTAAAAACTTTAAAAATTATAAAAATATTAAAAAACAATAATTATCAATAAAAAATCATTAATATAATATTAGTAACTAGTTATATAAACTTTTGTAAATTAAATAAACTTAATTGTATTTATATACTATTATTATATTATTATTATTACTACTTCTAGTATTTCTAAATATTTGATATTAAAATAATATTAAGTTTAAATCGCGGGATTATAATAATACTAAAGAATTATTAAGATTTAAAAATTAATATTCTAAATTTCTATAAACTTAAGATATTTTTCTTAATATAAATATACTTCTTTAGAAGTAAGATATTAATATTATTATAAAAAGATCTTTAATTTTTATTAAAAAGTCTAATAACTAAAATATTATCTAAATTAGCTTTTATTTAATTACTTTTTTAATAGTTATAATTATTAGATTTAGTTTACTTATTAATATTATTATTATAAATATTACTACTTTATTATTATTATTTATAATCTATCGATTTAATCTAAATATTAATTTATTTAGCTTTTCTATTAATTTAAACTTAAACTTTCTTAATAGACTTATTTTTAATATAACTATTAGTAATATAATTTATTATTTTTCTAAATAAATAAATCTTTTTATATTTACTAAACTAATTAAAATATTTAAAGCTAATATTTAAATAACTATTATAAATAATCTAGTAAACTAACTTATTACTATAAGTTATATTAAAAAATTATCGAAAAAACTTATATAGTTATTTAAATCGATCTAATCTTTCGATATTTTTATCAATTATAGTTTAGTAGATTAAATAAAGTAATCAACTTTATTCTATAATCTAATATTATCGAGATATTATTATTAATACTGATTTTCAAAGATTTTTACTCTATATTATAAATTCTTTATTGAAAATATTTAAAAAATATAAAAATATTAAAAAATTATCAAATATAATAAAAATATATTAAAAAAAGGTTAGTAATTAATTAAATAAGTTTCTATAAATCGAATTAGTTTATTTATATTTTAATATAATTTCCTTTTCTTAAAATATTATTATTATTATTATTTTTAATACTTTTAGATATCTAATATTAAAAATAATATTAAGTCTAAATTATAAATTTAGAATATTATTAAGATAATATTAAAATTTAGAAATCGATATTCTAAGTTTCTATAGATTTAGGATATTTTTCTTAATATAAATATACCTTTTTAGAAATAAGATATTAATTTCTTAATAAAAAGACTTTCAACTTTTACTAATTAGTTTAATAGTTAAGATATTATCTAAATTAATTTTTATCTAATTACTTTTTTAGTAATTATAATTATTAGATCTAATCTGTTTATTAATATAATTAATATAAATATAGATATTATTACTTTATTATTACTATTTATTACTTATTACTTTAATCTAAATTTAGATATATCTAGCTTTTCAAATATACTAAGTTTAAATCTTTTTAATAAACTTATTCTAAATATAACTACTAACTTTAATATAATTTCTTTCTACTTTTCTAAATAAATTAACTTCTTTTTACTAGAACTTTGAAATAATAAAAATTCGAAAATTACTTTTTTTACTACTTTTACTAATAATCTAGTTAATTAACTTATTGTTAAAGTTTATAATTTTATTCTTAAAGTAGTATTTATAATTATTTTCTAAGAAAAATAAATATTACTTTTAGATTTATTACAAATCTTTAGAGATTATATTAAAAAGAGTATAATTAGAAAAATAACTAACTAATTAGTTTTTTAAATTAATAACTTTAAATTTACTACTTAGAAAATTAAAACCTATATTAAGAATAAAACCTAAGTTAAATTTATAATTCAAGTTAAACTCTTAGTAATCTAGCTTTTAGTAACTTAACTTCTAATAACTCTATTAATTAAAAATATAAAAACTATTATTCTAATTAAAGCTTTTTTTACTAGTATTACTACTAGCTCTAAAGTTAAAATTTCTAATTAGACTATAATATAAACTAAGTCTAAAATAGTTAAATTAAAAAAACTTTTAAACTGATTAATCTTAATTTAGAATACTTTCTTTCTTTTCTTAACTCTTTTTATTCGAAACTTAATTAATAAAGTTTTTAAAGTTAAAAAGGTTAAAAGCTTTATAATCTTAATTATTATTAATATAACTAATAAGAAGAACTTTATTTTAACTATTATAACTTTTTATATAACTAACTTCTTAATCGAGAAGTTTAATATTTAGAAAAATCTTATTAATTTTAAGACTATTTAAAAAAATAAACTTTAGTTTAAAATTATATTATATAAAATACTTACTTTAGAATTTAATATACTTAATAAAATAAAACTAATTCTTAATAAACTAAAAACCTTTAATTTATTCTTTAAACTCTTTTTAATTAATATATTTTATTAGCTCTTTTTCAAAGCTAATTAGTTGACTAAGTAAGTTAGATTAATTATAGTCTCTTTTAAGATTAATAAAGAAGTAAATAAATATATAAGAAACTAAGTCTATATTACTAGAATCTTAATTAAAGTTAAAAGACTATTTAGTATAGTTAAATCGACTTAATATACTAAGTATTAAAGCTTTAGATATATAATTCAATTTTATAAATATTAAGCTAAATATAAATTATACTTATAACTCTATATAACCTTTTAGTACTTCTATAGTTTATATAGTATTTGAAGTAAAATTTATTTCTACTTAGCTCTAAAGTATATTAATTACTCCGAGAACTATATTAGTAACTCAAAGTTATATAAAGTATATAAAGTAATAAAAAGGACTTTAGTATTTAGATTTGAAAGTATTACTTAACTTAGTTAGCTAATTCTTATAAATTAGATTTTTAATTTAGACTTTTATTTAATACTTAGAAAGTATAATATTAAAACCGAAATATCTTAATATCAACTTAATATCTAATATTAAGCTTAATATCAATTTATTTAAGTTTATTTAGTTTAATATTTTTCTTAATATTTTTAAGTTTTTCTATTATTTCCTTTATTAGAGCTAGACTCTTAATATAACTTCACTTTATTGATATTGTATATATTTAGCTTGGTTACCGGGAGCTAGGTCACCGGGAGCTGCAGGGTTACTAGGAGCTGTAGGGTTACCAGGAGCTGTAGGGTCACCGGGAGCTTATTTCTAATTCTAGCCCTTTATACCTTCTAAGGACTAGACGGAAGCCGGGACCGAAGCCAGGACCGAAGCTAGCGCCAAAGCTAGTACAAATAGACTAGATTAGGCGATCAATACACTCGCTAGTCGACCTAAATAGGCTTGAAAAGATTTATCTATTTAAATTCCCCTCTTGGATATTCTCAAGCCTCTTTTCAATCCGAATTAGTTAATTTTCGAAGGAGGACGAGGCTAAAGATCACCGGGAGCTAGCCTCTATGCTAGCGCCAAATCAGCTCTCCTTTTATATAGACAGGTCCCAATTACGAACCGGGACTGGAATAGGGGTTGGACTAGCTCTTTTAGACTTAAACCAAGAGCTAATCCGAGTGTATAAGTGGAATATCGGCCTAAATCAGCTAGTGTACAATAGCGAGCTAGAAGGGGTTACTCAGGCAGTTGAATTAGCTAGCCAGCTAGCCCAAATAGAACAAGAATATACAGTATACAGCGATAACTAAGCCGGACTATAAAGGCTAAAATCGCTTAACGATAATCCAGGGCAAGAACAGCTTATAAAAGTATACGACGCTAGTAGCCAAATAGTCAATAAAGGTACTAGTATCAAGCTAGCCTAGGTCCTAGGATATTGCGATGTAGAAAGCAACAAAATAGTAGACAAACTAGTAAAAGAAGTAACTAGCTTGGATCCAGACTCTCAATCGACAAGCTTCGCTTATCTCGATACTAGCATCAAGTGTATTAAGATCTAGGAATAGGAATTAGCTTTAGCATAAGCTACGAAGTCTAGACAAGATAAAGATCCTAGGACTAATTACATCTCAATCTATAAATTAGCTCCCTGTAGCAGAATCTCGATCCCCCCTGAGACTAAACGAGCTATAGCTAGCGCCTTTTATCAGTTAAAGCTAGGGCATAGCTATATTAAGGCTTATACACACCGATTAGGCCTTACTAGCGACAACAAATGTAAATGTAGCAAAAAGGAGACCCCCGAACATCTCCTTATCAGCTGCTACCTACTTGCTAAAGCCCGCTTTAAGCTAAAAGACAAGCTTAATACGTACTACCTCAGCCTCCCACTATTATTGGATACTAAGCCTGGAATCGACGCTAGCCTGGAATTTATCCAGGATACTGGCATTTGTACCCGGAAATACCACTTGACCCGGTCAGCTGATCTCGAACTCGATTAATTTATTAATTTGGGACTTAAATTAGAATTTATCAAATTGTCAATATTAAGCTTAATGTTACTTTAATATCGTATATTAAGGCCTATTTGGCTTAATGATTTCCTTAATGTCAGGAGTTGGATTCTGCTTTTCTTATTTATTTCCTTTACTAGGGCTAGACCCTCAATATCCCTTTACTAAATATAACATTGCATGTACGTAGCCCTTATATACACCTAGCTGCTAGCGGCATAACCGCTAGCCGTCCTACTATAGTCTCAGACTCATATAGGACGTTAAAATAAATAAAAAAAAAAAAAAAAAAATATATATTTAGCTTTTATAGATATACTTAGCTGTTAGTAGATTAGTTGCTAACTATCTTACTATAGTCTTAGATTTATATAGGATGTTAAAATAAATAAAAAAAAAATAACTTATTACTAAAACTTATAATTTAATCTTTAAAATTATATCTATAATTATTTTTCAAGAAAGATAAATACTATTTTTAAATTTAATATAAATCTTTAGAGATTATATTAAAAAGAATATAATTAGAAAAATAATTAATATACTAGCTTTTTAAATTAATAATCTAGAATATATTATTTAGAAGATCGAAGTTTAAACTAAGTCTAAAACTTAAAAGCTTTTAATTTAACTTTTAATAACCTAGTTTCTAGTAATCTAGCTTTTAATAATCTTAATACTTTTAATAACTTTTTTATAAAAAATAATAAAAATTATTTAAAATCTAGTTTAAACCTCTTTCGTTAATATTACTATTAATATAAAGACTATTAATAAATAGAAAACTATAAAATCTAAAGTTAAGTTTAAATAAGTTAAAGTTAAAATAATTAATCAACTAATTTTAATTTATAATACTTTAACTTCTTTTTTTACTTTTTCGATTTAAAATACTATTAATAAAGCTTTTAAAGCTAAAGATATTAAAAGTTTTATAATCTCGACTATTACTAATATTACTAATAAAAAGAATTTAATATTAATAATTACTTTTTTTTATATAACCGATTTTTTAATTAAAAAACTTAATATTTAAAAAAATCTTTTTAATTTTAAAAGTATTTAAAAGAATAAACTTTAGTTTAAAATAGTATTATATAGAATTTTTATAGTTAATTTTAATACTTTTAAAAGTATAGAACTAGTATTAAATAAAATAAAAACTTTTAATAATTCTTTAAATCTTAAACTAATTAAAACTCTTTATTAACTTTTATTAGAAGTTAACTAGATAATTAAAAGAATTAATTTAGTAATAATCTCCTTTAAGACTATTAAAGAAGTTAAAAAGTATATTAGAAACTAAATATATATTATTGAAATCTTAATTAAAGTTAAAAAGTTACTAAATATAACTAAATTAATATAATATACTAAGTATTAAGAATTTGAATATATAATTTAATTTTATAAATACTAAACTAAATATAGATTATATATAGAGTTATATATAACTTTATAATATATTTATAATATCTATAATATTTATAAAAAAGTTTATTTATATTTAGCTTTAAAATATACTAATTACTTTTAATCTTATATTAGTAATAGTAAATTATATAAAGTATATAAAGTAATAAAAAGAATTATTACTAATTTATAAATAGTTAGAATATTTAGATTTTATAAGTAAATCTTAATAAAAGTTTATTAAAGATTAAATCAACTTTTAAATTAACTATTAAATTAAAAATTAACTTATTAATTATCTAAGAATTATAAATTATAGTTAAAGATTTAAATTAATTAAATAATCGATTTATAACTTATATAAGCTTTAACTAACTATTAATATTATATTAGGATTTTAAATTACGAACTTTTATTTATACTTTAAAAATTCTTATTATTAGTATAATACTAGTATTTAATAATATAAACTTAGACTTATTAGTAATATAACTAAGTAAAAGAATTAATATACTTAAAATAATTAATATTTATAATAAAACTAGTTAAGTTAAAAGTAAATTAAATAAAATAATTAAAAGAAGTTTATTTTTTAAAACTATTTTAACTAATTTATTTATTTTAAAAGATTTTAATATATATTATTTTTAGTAGAATTTAAAGTTAATTGATATTTAAAAAGAAATTTAATTAATTAATTAAATTAAAGAGAATAGTCTTAATTTACTTAATAATTCTAAAACTAAAATTTTTTTAGAAAAACTAGTTTATTAGTTTTAGATCTAATATTTACTACTTAAAAAGTAATAAAGTATATTAATAATTAATAAATATTAGATAATTTAAAATTAGATTATTTACTAATTTTTTTTATAATTAAAAATCTAAAAGTAAATTAAAATTATTTTAACTTTCTTTAAACTTTCGATATTAAGAAAGCTAATTAAAATTTCTTTAAAACTAGTTTTATTAATTTAATTAAAAAGAGTTTAATTCTAAGTTAAAAATCTTTAAAGTTTATTAAAACTAGTTTAAATCTTAAAATATTAAATATTAAGTTTTTAGAAATTATTAATATAAAGTTAGTATAGATAATTAAATTAATATTAAATATAATAATTTCGAAAATTAAATTTAAACTAAGAGTTAAATTTTAATAAACTTTTAAATTTAAATCTCTTTAAAAATTAATATTAAAAGTTTAAAGACTAAATCAAAGTTAAAAAGTTTATTAACTAATTTAAAATCAATATTTTTTGATTATCAAATATATTAAAAAAAATTACTAGAATACTTTTTTAAAGATTAAAGATTTAAAATTAATATTTAAAATATTTAGTTATATTAAAAACTATTAAAATTAAAATTTATTTTCGATTTCTAATTAATTAACTTTCGAAGAAAAAATAAAGATATTAAAATTTATTTTATTCTTCTAATTTCTAATATTAACTAATTTTATTTAGAATATTTATAAAATTAATCTCTAATTAAAATTAGTAATTAATAAGTTTAAAAGAGTTTATTTAATAAAAATTAAAAGAAAAACTTTTAAACTAAATAGAATTAACTAGAAAATTATTAATAAAGTTTATATAACTATTTCTAATTTATTTTATAAAGTTTATAATCTATTTATTAATACTAATTACTATTCTATTTACTAGTATTAAATAACTAGTATAATATTTAAAAAAACTAAAAAGCTAAATTATTTGATTTTAAAAATTTATAAAGTAATTTTACTATTTAACTACTTAGGAAAAATTAATAAAAGAATATTAATTAAAAAATTAAATTATTTAATTAAAACTATTAATCTTTTTTATAACTTTTAAATTAAAAATAAATTTAAAAAGTCTATAATCGATATTAAACTTTTACTAGTAATTAAAATTAAAGAAAATTATATAACTAATCTTAAAATATTAATTTTATTTCTTAATATTAAAAAAGCTTTTAATTATATATTTAAAAATTAATTACTAATTATTTTAAAAGAGTTTAAACTTCTAATTAGTTTAATAATTTAAATTAATTTCTTTTTAAAAGTTAAATAATTAAGATTAGCTTTTGATAACTAAATTAAACTTTTTTATTTTATTAATACTAAGATTTTTTAAAGTAATTTAATTAGTTTAATTTTATTCTTAATTTATATTTAAGATCTTTTTCTAATAATTAATTATTTAATCTAGTTTTATATAAATAATATTATACTAGTAGTTAGTTTAACTAGTTTTAAAAAGAATTACTAAATATTAGAAAAAGAAGTTAATAAATTATATTCTTTTAGAATAGTAAATAATATCGATTTTAACTTTAAGAAAACTAAGTTAATATACTTTTTTATAAAAAACTTAGTAGTTTATTTAGTTAAATTACTAAATTAATAAATAATATACTTTTCTAAATTAATAAGATAGTTTAGAATTTAGTTTAATAATACTTTTAAATTTAAAAGTTATATTATTATCTAAGTTAATTAAACTAAATTAGTATTTCTCTAAGTTAATCAATTAATTAATATCTAGACTAGTTTATCCTCTTATATTATATATTAGTTATATATTATTTATATTATTAGTATTTTAAACTATAACTTTCTAATTTAATATAAAAAATAAATTAGCTTTAAAACCTAACTTTAATTATTTTAAAATTTAACTTTCTAGAAAATACTAAGTATTTTTAAAACTAGTTTTATTTTAGTTATAGATATTAAAGCTATATTAATACTTCTTAATATATATCTTACTAATACTACTTATTAATATACTTTCTAATCTTTTAAACTTTTAAAAGATTATTTAATTTATAAATTACTTTAAAAAAGTTACTAAAAGTTACTAGATTATTAAAAGTTACTAAGTTATTAAAAGTTACTAAGTTATTAAAAGTTATAAAGTTATTAGAAATTATAAAGTTACTAAAAGTTTATTTCTAATTTTAACTTTTTATACTTTCTAAAAACTAAATAGAAGTTAAGATTAAAGTCTAAACTAAAGTTAATATTAAAGCTAATATAAATAAACTAGATTAAACGATTAATATACTTATTAGTTAATTTAAATAGATTTAAAAAGATTTATCTATTTAAATTCTTTTCTTAAATATTTCTAAACTTATTTTTAATTTAAATTAGTTAATTTTCAAAGAAGAATAAAATTAAAAATTATTAGAAGTTAACTTCTATATTAATATTAAATTAATTCTTCTTTTATATAAATAAATTCTAATTATAAACTAAAATTAAAATAAAAGTTAGATTAACTTTTTTAAATTTAAACTAAGAGTTAATCTAAATATATAAATAGAATATTAGTCTAAATTAACTAATATATAATAACAAGTTAAAAGAGATTATTTAGATAATCGAATTAGCTAATTAATTAATCTAAAAAGAATAAGAATATATAGTTTATAATAATAATCAAGTTAGACTATATAAATTAAACTTATTTAATAATAATTTAGAATAAAAATAACTAATAAGAGTTTATAATATTAATAGTTAAATAATTAATAAAAATACTAATATTAAGTTAGTCTAGATTTTAGAATATTATAATATAAAAGGTAATAAAATAGTAAATAAGTTAGTAAAAGAAATAACTAGTTTAAAACTAGATTTTCAATTAACTAGCTTTATTTATCTCGATATTAATATTAAGTATATTAAGATTTAGAAATAGGAATTAGTTTTAATATAAGTTATAAAATCTAGATAAAATAAAGATTTTAAAACTAATTATATTTTAATCTATAAATTAACTTTTTAAAGTAGAATCTTAATCCCTTTTAAGACTAAACAAGTTATAACTAGTACTTTTTATTAACTAAAACTAGAGTATAATTATATTAAAGTTTATATATATTAATTAAACTTTATTAATAATAATAAATATAAATATAATAAAAAGAAGATTTTTAAATATCTTCTTATTAACTATTATTTATTTACTAAAACTTAGTTTAAATTAAAAAATAAGTTTAATATATATTACTTTAGCTTTCTACTATTATTAGATATTAAGCTTAGAATTAATATTAATTTAGAATTTATTAAAGATACTAATATTTATATTTAGAAATACTATTTAATTTAATTAGTTAATTTTAAACTCGATTAATTTATTAATCTAAAACTTAAATTAGAATTTATTAAATTATTAATATTAAACTTAATATTATTTTAATATCAACTTAATATTATATATTAAAGTCTTTTTAGTTTAATACTTTTCTTAATATTAAGAGTTAGAATTTGTTTTTTTTATTATTATTTCTTTTATTAGAGTTTAACTTTTAATATCCCTTTATTATATATAATATTATATATATATAACTTTTATATATATTTAGTTGTTAGTAGCTTAACTACTAGTTATCCTATTATAGTCTTAGACTTATATAGAATATTAAAATAAATTAAAAAAAAAAAAAAGGAAAATAATAAGTTAAATAAATTTAGATAAATAATATTAAGTTTAATATTAAATATTAAATTGATATTAAAGTATTTCGGTCTTAATATCGAATATTAAACTAATATTAAGTTTTAATATTATACTTCCTAAATACTAAATTAAAAGTCTAATTTAAAAAATCAGTTGACTAGGTTAAATAATACTTTCAAATCTAAATACTAAAGTCTTTTTTATTACTTTATATACTTTGTAGGACTTTAAGTTATTAATATAGTTTTCGAAGTAATTAGTATATTTTAAAGTTAAATACAAATAAATTTTACTCTAGGTATTATATAAACTATAAATATATTAAAAGATTATATATAATTTAATATATAATTTGTATTTAACTTAGTATTTATAGAACTAAGTAATATATTTAAAGCTTTAGTATTTAATATACTAGATTAACTTAATTATAATTAATAGCTTTTTAATTTTAATTAATATTTTAATAATATAAACTTAATTCCTTATATACTTATCTACTTTTTTATTAGTTTTAAAAGAGATTATAATTAATCTAACTTACTTAGTCGATTAATTAGCTTTAGAAGAGAGTTAATAAAGAGTTTTAATTAGTTTAATATTAAGATTTAAATTAAAGGTTTTTAGTTCTTCAAAAACTAATCTTATTTTATTAAGTATATTAAACTTAGTTATAAGAATTCTATATAATATAACTTTAAACTAAAGTTTATCTTTTTAAATAGTTTTAAAATTAATAAGATTTTTCTAAATATTAAGTTTCTTAATTAAGAAGTTAGTTATTAACTTTTAAATTAACTATTAAATTAAAAATTAATAATATAAAGTAAATATTCGATCTAATCTTATCGAAAAAACTTGTATAATTATCTAAATCGATCTAATCTTTCGATATTCTTATTAATTATAACTTAGCGAATTAAATAAAGTAATCAACTTTATTTTATAATCTAATATTATTAAGATATTATTATCAATATTAATTTTCGAAGATTTTTACTTTATATTACGAATTTTTTACTGAAAATATTTAAAAAATATAAAAATATTAAAAAATTATTAAATATAATAAAAATATATTAAAAGAAAGTTAGTAACTAGTTAAATTAGTTTCTATAAATCGAACTAACTTATTTACACTTTAATATAACTTCCTCTTTTTAAGATATTATTATTACTACTATTTTTAATATTTCTAGATATTTAATATTAAAGATAATATTAAGTTTAAATCGCGAATTTAGAATATTATCAAAATAATATTAGGGAATCGAATATAATACTTTTATTCTTTATAAATCTAGAATACTTTTCTTAATATAAATATACCTTTTTAGAAGTAAGATATTAACTTCTCTTTTTTTTTTTTTTTTTTTTTAATATCTTATATAAGTTTGAAACTATAATAAAATAACTAGTAGTTATATTACTAGTAACTAGATATATATAAAAGTTATTTTTTTTTTTTTAATAATCTATATAGATCTAAATCAATTCAATCTTTCAATATTCCTACTAATTATAACTTAATAGATTAAATAAAATAATCAACTTTATTCTATAACTTAGTATTATTAAGATATTATTATTAATATCGATTTTATAATTTTTTACTTTATATTATAAATTTTTTACTAAAAATTGAAAAATATAAAAATATTAAGAAAAATAATAATAAGAATAAAAAATTATTAAAAAGAAGTTAGTAATTAGTTAAATAGATTTTTATAAATCAGATTAACTTATTTATACTTTTATATATTTTATAGTTCTTAAAATATTATTATTATTATTACTTTTAATACTTTTAGATATTTAATATTAAAGATAATATTAAGTTTAAATTATAGATTTAGAATATTATTAAAATAATATTAAAGAATTAGATATAATACTTTTATTTTTTATAAATTTAGAATACTTTTTTTAATATAAATATACTTTTTTAAAAGTAAAATATCAACTTCTTAATAAAGAAACTTTTAACTTTTACTAGAGAGTTAAATAAATAAAATATTATTTAAACTAGTTTATTCTTAACTTCTTTAATAATTATAATTATAAAGTTTAACTTACTTATTAATATTATTATTATAGATATTATTACTTTATTATTACTATTTACAATTTATTACTTTAATCTAAATATTAACTTATTTAGCTTTTCTAATAATTTAAATTTAAACCTTTTTAATAAATTTACTTTTAATATAACTACTATTAGACTTAGTAAAATTCTCTTCTACTTTCTTAAATAAACTAACCTTTTTTTATTAGAACTTCGGAATAATAAAAATTTGAAAACTATTTTCTTTATTACTTTTATTAATAATTTAACTATTTAGTTTATCTTTAATACTTTAAACCTTTTAATTAAAGTAGCTTTAATAATAATTTCCTAGGAAAAATAAACTTAAATCTTAGATTTAATCAAGATCTTCAGAGATTATACTATAAATAGAAAGGTTAAAAAAGTTACTAATTAATTAGCTTCTTAGATTAATAATCTCGAATTCACTATTTAGAGAGTTGAAACTTATATTAAAAATAAAATTTAGACTAAGTTTATAATTTAAGTTAAACTTTTAGTAACTTAACTTTTAGTAATCCTATTAGTTAAAAATATTAAAACTATTATTCTAGTTAAAACTTCTTTTACTAGTATTACTACTAGCTTAGAGGTTAATAATAATAAATAGAAAATTATCGAACTAAAGACTAAACTTAAATAAATTAAGTTTAAACCTTTAAATTAACTAATTTTAATTTAAAATACTTCTTTTCTTTTCTTAACTTTTTCTATTTAGAATTTAATTAATAAGGTTTTCAAAATTAAAAGAGTTAAAAAGTTAGTAGTCTTAATTATTATTAGTATAACTAATAAAAAGAACTTTATTTTAATAACTATTATCTTTTATATAACTAACTTTTTAATTAAGAAGTTTAATATTTAGAAAAATCTTATTAATTTTAAAACTATTTAAAAAGACAAACTCTAGTTTAAAGTTATATTATATAGAATTCTTACAATCGAGTTTAATATATTTAATAGAATAGAATTAGTTCTTAATAAGTTAAAAACTTTTAATTTATTCTTTAAACTCTTTTTAATTAGTATATTTTATTAACTCTTTTCCAAAACTAACTAGTTGATTAAGTAAGCTAGATTAGTTATAGTTTTTTTTAAGACTAGTAAAGAAATAAATAAATATATAAGGAATTAAATTTATATTACTAGAATATCAGTTAAAGTTAAAAAGTTATTAATTATATATATTTTATATAAAAAACCAAGTTATATTAAAAAATTATCGAAAAAACTTATATAGTTATTTAAATCAATCTAATCTTTTAATATTCTTATTAATTATAGCTTAGCAGATTAAGTAAAGTAATCGATTTTATTCTATAATCTAGTATTATCAAGATATTATTATTAATATCGATTTTCGAAGATTTTTACTTTATATTATAAATTCTTTATCAAAAATATCTAAAAAATATAAAAATATTAAAAAATTATTAAATATAATAAAAATATATTAAAAGAAGATTAGTAACTAGCTAAATAAGTTTTTATAGATTAAATTAATTTATTTATATTTTAATACAACTTTCTTTTCTTAAGATATTATTATTATTATTACTTTTAATATTTTCGGATATTTGATATTAAAGATAATATTAAGTTTAAATTACGAATTTAGAATATTATTAAAATAATATTAAAATTTAGAAATTGATATTCTAAATTTCTATAAACTTAGAATACTTTTCTTAGTATAAATATATCTTTTTAGAAGTAAGATATTAACTTCTTAATAAAAGAACTTTCAATTTTTACTAACTAGTCTAATAGCTAAGATATTATTTAAACTAATTTTTATTTAACTATTTTTTTAGTAATTATAATTATTAGGTCTAGTTTATTTATTAATATAGTTAATATAAATATAAATATTATTACTTTACTATTACTATTTATTACTTATTATTTTAATTTAAATTTAGATATATTTAGCTTTTTAGATATACTAAGTTTAAATCCTTTTAATAGACTTACTTTAAATATAACTATTAATCTTAATATAATTCCTTTTTATTTTTCTAAATAGATTAACTTCTTTTTACTAAAACTTCGAAATAATAAAAATTTGAAAACTACTTTTTCTATTATTTTTACTAATAATTTAATTAACTAATTTATTATTAAAGTTTATAATTTTATTTTTAAAGTAGTATTTATAACTATCTTTTAAGAAAAATAGATATTACTTTTAGATTTATTATAAGTCTTTAGAAACTATATTGAAAAGAGTATAATTAGAAAAATAACTAACTAATTAGCTTTTTAGATTAATAACTTTGAATTTACTATTTAGAGAGTTAAAACCTATATTAGGAATAAAGTCTAGATTAAACTTATAATTTAAGTTAAACTTCTAGTAATTTAACTTCTAGTAATCTAACCTTTAATAACTCTACTAGTTAAAAATACAAAAACTACTATTCTAGTTAAAGTTTCTTTTACTAGTATTATTACTAGTTCTAAGACTAAAACCTCTAATTAGACTATAGTATAAGCTAAGTCTAAAACGGTTAAGTTAAAAAAACTCTTAAATCGACTAATCTTAATCTAGAATATTTTCTCTCTTTTCTTAGCTCTTTCTATCCGAAACTTAATTAATAAGGCTTTTGAAGCTAAAAGAGTTAAAAGTCTTATAGTCTCAACTATTACTAGTACAACTAATAAGAAGAACTTTATTTTAATTACTATAACTTCTTATACAACTAACTTTCTAATCAAGAAGTTTGATATTTAGAAAAATCTTATTAATTTTAAGACTATTTAAAAGGATAAACTTTAGTTTAAAGTTGTATTATATAGAATACTTATTTTAGAATTTAATATACTTAACAGAATAGAACTAGTTCTTGATAAGTTAAAGACCTTTAATTTATTTTTTAAGTTTTCTTTAATTAGTATACTTTATTAGCTCTCTTCCGAAGCTAACTAGTCGACTAAGCGAGCCAGATCAGTTATAGTCTCTTTTAAGACTAGTGAAGAAGTAGATAGGTATATAAGAAACTAAGTCTATATTACTAGAATCTCAGTTAAAGCCGAAAGATTACTTAGTATAGCTAAATCAACCTAATACACTAAGTACTAGGACTTTGAGTATACAACTTAGTTCTGTAAATATTAAGCTAAGTACGGGCTATACTCGTAGCCCTATATAACTTCCTAGCACTTCTACAACCTATATAGCACCCGGAGTAGGGCTTGCTCCTACTTAGCCCTAAAGTGCACTAACTGCTCCGAGAACTACGCTAGCGACTCAAAGTTATACGAAGTGTATAAAGTAATAAAAAGGACTTTAGTATTTAGACCCGAAAGTATTACTTGACCTAGTCAGCTAATCCCTATAAATTGGATTTTTAATTTGGACTTTTATTTAGTACCCAGAAAGTACAATATTAAGACCGAAATGCCTTAATATCAGCTTAATATCTGATATTAAGTTTAATATTAGTTTATTTAAGCTTATTTGGCTTAATGTTTTTCTTAATGTTTTTGAGTTTTCCTATTATTTTCTTTACTAGGGCTAGACCCTCAATGTAACTTCACTTTATTGATATTGCATGTACTTAGCCTTTATAGATATACTTAGCCGCTAGCGG
>JANHAA010000343.1:0-22796 GCA_026225975.1 Clarireedia hainanense | reverse complement strand
TACTTTATATTCTTTATTAATAAATTAAAGAAAGTTTTAAATAATCTACTTTCTAGATAAATTAATAACTTTTTATTACTTATTAATATTATTAATAAGAAGAAATAAAAAATAAAGAAGATTCTTATTTATTATAAATAATATTAATCTCTAGAATACTATATATAATAGCTTAATTATAATACTAACTTGATATAATATAAAGTATCTAACTTCAAAATAGTTTTATATTTACTTAATATATTCTACTTAGAAAATCCTTCTTTGTTTAATCTCTTAATACTTCTTCTAAAGTAGTTATAATTATATTAAGTAGAAAAGAATAATTATAAGTATTTTAAAAGTAATTATCTTATAACTTTAATATAAAAATAATAGTTTTTTAAATAATTAGATATATAATTATAAATAGATTTATAATAGTTTTAACTTACTTATTATATTTATTTGAATTTTTATATTAACTAATCTTTTTATATTTATTAACTATTTTTACTTAATATAATTAATAGACTTAAGATATTTAAAAGTAAGTTTTCTTAGAAAGAGAAGTAATATAATAATCTAAATATATTAAACTTATTATAAAATAATCTTTATATATATTATATTAACTTTAACTAGTTAATTCTTAAAATTACTTTAATAGTAAAATAGACTTATAAATATACTTAGTATATATATACTTTAAGTATATAATCTATATAACTACTATATATATATAAACTTTTAAAGCTTTTCAACTTTTTTAACTTTATAATTATTAATTCTAAGAATAGTATAATCTTATTCTTTATCGAATTCCTATAATATATTATTATAGAATATTTTATAACTACTAAATCTTTGAATATATAATAAGTTTAATAAATTAAACTTTTTATAAACTATAATTTCTTAATTATATATTAATTTATAATAATATATTATAGAAATCTAATAAAAGATAAGATTATACTATTTTTAGAATTAATAATTATAAAGTTAAAAAAGTTAAAAAACTTTAAAAGTTTATATATATATAGTAGTTATATAGATTATATATTTAAAATATATATATATTAAATATACTTATAAGTTTACTTTACTATTAAAGTAATCTTAAGAATTTATTAATTAAAGTTAATATAATATATATAAAGATTATTTATATAGTAAATTTAATATATCTAGATTATTATACTATTTTCCTTTTTAAGAAAGTTTACTTTTAAATATCCTAAATTTACTAATTATTATTAAGTAAAAATAATTAATAAATATAAGAAGATTAGTTAATATAAAAGTTTAAATAAATATAATAAGTAAGTTAAAACTATTATAAATCTATTTATAATTATATATCTAATTATTTAAAAAACTATTATTTTTATACTAAAGTTATAAGATAATTACTTTTAAAATATTTATAATTATCTTCTTTTACTTAGTATAATTATAATTACTTTAGAAGAAATATTAAAGAATTAAATAAAAAAAGGTTTTCTAAGTAGAATATATTAAATAAGTATAAAGTTATTTTAAAATTAAATACTTTATATTATATCAAGTTAATATTATAATTAAACTATTATATATAGTATTTTAAAGATTAGTATTATTTATAATAAGTAAAAATTTTCTTTACTTTCTATTCCTTTTTATTAATAATATTAATAAGTAGTAAAAGGTTATTAATTTAATTAGAAAGTAGATTATTTAAAACTTTCTTTAATTTATTAATAAAGAATATAGAATATATCTTTATTATCTTAAATAACTTAAACTTAAAAAAGTAATTAATCTTTATAAGAATTTTGAAATATTTATTTATTAGAAAATTAAATTTCTTAGAAAGTTATTAAATAAGTAAGTATTTTATATTTAATTAAATATAATTATTAATATTAAAATTAATTAAATAATATAATATATTAATTATTTAAATTATATACTTTTAAACTTTCTTAATAATTTAATAAATATATTTTAAAGCTTTTAGATTTCTCTAAATATATATATATATATATTAGTAATATTAAAGTTATTTATAAGTTATAATAAATTATTTTCCTTCTAAATCTATGTATATTACAATTCTTAGTTATATAGTATCTCGAATAGATTTATATTACTTAAAGATATATAAAGTAAAATTAATTAAATATAATCTATTATTAATAAGAACTTAAACTAATTATCTTGATAATAGTTAATAAAAGGTTAAAGTCTTTTCTATAAATATTAATTATAAATCTTTGTTTAACTATTTATTTATAAATAATTAGTAATTAAAAGTTTAATCTAAATTCTTAATATTATATTAAACTCTTTCTAGAAAGTAAAAATAAACTATAAACTATAATTAAAAAGTATTATTATAAATAAGTGATAATATTAATAAATATACTATAAATATAATTAAGTTTATTTTCAAGTATTAATCGTCTTATAATATAGAATAGTAATTATTTATTTATTAAGATAATTAATAATAATTAAAATATTATTAAAATTATATTTATCTTTATTAAAATTATAATAGTCTATTATAATATATTCTTATATATATATAGAGATTAATAAAAGGGAAAATAATCTTAATATCTTATTATAAAGAACTAAGTTTTTATAATAAATATAATAGTTGTAAATATATATATATACTAAAGTAGTTAATCTATATTAATAATATAACTTAGTAAGTAAAAAAGTAATCTTCTTAATATTAGAATATATCGTTAATATAAAATTATATATTTTATAAATAAGTAATATATAGAGGTTTTAAATATTAGAAATAATAAGATAATTATTATATAGAAAAAGATTACTTTTAAAAGTTAAATAAAGATTATTATAAATAGTTTAGACTTTTAAACTTTATAAACTCTTTAAATTATAATTAGCTTTAAAGAGATAATTAATAAGAAGAGTTAAGAATAAAAGGGAGTTAAAAGTATTAAATATAATAATATTAATTAGTAAATTATTAAAGATCCTCGAGTTAATCTAACTATTATATAAAAGTTATTATAGTTTATTTTACTTCTTTTATTTATTTTATAATAATAGTTTATTAACTTTATAAGTTAATATATTTATAAAAGAATTATCTTTTTCTAAATAATATATAATTAAAAAGTTATAGTCTATAAAAAGTTTAGTTTATTAAGTTTATTATATATTTAAAAACTTAATAGTTATAAAATATTCTAATACTTTATAATCTATATAAATATAGATTTAATATAAAATCAATATAAACTTAGTTTATTAATTATTAAATAATTTAATAATTATAAGTATTTCTTTATTATATACTTTGTAATTTAGTTTAGTTAACTATATTATTTTTAAGAAGAATATTATAAAAAGCTAGTCTTTACTATATTTTTACAAAAGTATATTTATTATAATACTATTTAATATATTTATTTCTAATATATAAAGAAGTAAGTAATTATAATATTAAAGGAGTAATATACTTATTTATAATAGATATATTATAAAAAGGATTTATATCGACTTTAGAATATTAAACTATTGAAAGAAGAGCTATATATAGAGAAAAGTATAAAGTTTTAAATAGTCTATTTAACCTAGAGCTAATAATTAGTAATACCTTTAATATAATATCTTAACTAGTTATTTAACCTCGCCTAGCAAGTTTAAATATATACTATATATATATAACTTATTATATAGTTATTATATTACCCCTCTCTTCGAAAAAGCTCGCTCTCAAATATCTTTAAAAAAATAACTTAAAGTCTTAAATAATAATAAATTAAAAGAAAAAAAGAAAAGTAAAGAAGATCTTTTAATCTAAACTATCTTTAATCTATTCTTTAGTTTTAATTACACTTATATTTATAAGTTTAGATAATAATACTTGTAGATAATAAGACTAATTATAAGTAAAATAAAGTAATTGTTATTACTATTAAGATTAAACTAAAAGTATAGATATAAATAGATATAAATTTACAAAGTATTATATAAAGTATATAAACTCTTTAAAGTTATTAAGTTTATATAATTGATTATTAAGCTACTATATAATTATCGAGTTTAGACTAGACTAGAAAATATTAATCTTTCTATTATTATCCTAGCTCTTTCTATCTACTTTATACAAAGTATACTGAAACTTAGTAATATAACTACTTAGGGAGTTAGTACTTTAATAAATTATATATAAATAAATAAGTACTTTCTTAATATAATATAAGTTCTTATATACTAAAGAGAGAGTATCAAGGATATCTTTATAATTAAGAGAGGATTTATTAATAAGGAGAAAGACTTATACTTAGATATTCAATTTAAAGTTCAAGAAGATATAATAGAATTTAATAGTTTTATCTCTTATAACTTCGCTATCGACTTATAGCTTAGTTTTAATAGTTAGTAACTATATATTAAAACAAGAACTATTGAATTTATTTAGATTTTATAACTTAGACTATATATTATTTAGATAAAGATAGAAAGAATAAAGAAAGATATTTTCAGTATAAATAACTTCAAGTTAATTATTACGAATCTTGTCTTTTGAGTTATATAGAAGTAGTTAGGATCTCGATTACTAAGCGACGGTGAGGTCGAAAGTAATATCGTATAGTTTATTATTAATAATAATTATACAAGGAATTAAATAATTACGATAGTAGGTAATAAGTTGTAATTAAAAGTTAAGTATAAAGCTCTATATACTATAAGAAAACTATCTACTTATATAAACTTTTATTCTCTATTGTTTTATTAGTCTTAGTAATCCTAGTATACTAAGAATACTAAGATCGTTAGATCCCTACTTGAAATTCTACTAAGAGTACTTAGTATCTTTTAAATACTAATCTTTTAATAGATACTTCTTGACTTTAAGTACTATACTACTTGAAAGTATACTAATAAATATTAGTATCTTTTCTATTTTTATATTTAGAGTAAAGACTTTTCGTCTTCGCTTTACTATATTATCTAAGAGTAGAGGTTTAATATTTATTAATTATAAGTAACTACTTTTTAAATCTAAAGTCCTTAGACTACTATATAACCAAGATTATAATATTATCCCTTTTCTAGCTTAGTATTATCCCGATACTTACTATAATAGTATAAAGTGTCTACTTAAGTTTCTTTAATAAATACTTTAATCTTTCTTTCTTTATTATACTTAAGGAGATATCTAAGTTTATAAAAAGTTGTAATACTATTTATTTTCATTCTAAAGAAAAAGGAAAAATAATACTTATAAAATATTCTTATTATTCTAAAAAGAGGTTTAAATATTATATTCTTCCTAAAGCTAACTATTATAAGGAATATATTAAGAGTATTAAAAGGAAGTTCTATAATATATATAAAAGTTCTATATTAGAATAGAAGAGTATCTAATAAGAAAAAATTTATCTAGAAACTAAAAAGAAGAAAGTAATTACTATTTTCTAGAAAGCTATAATAAAGATTCTTCGTTTACAAAAATAATAGAAGGTTTTAAAAGAAAAAGTTAAAAAGATATTATAGTATAATTTTCAAATAATAAATATACTAGAAGAGTTTGAAAAAAAAAAAGATTAGAAAAAGAATAAATTAAATAAACTATATAAGTTCTTTAAATAACTAGTTCTTCTAAGATTGATCTTTCAATTTTTAATCTTCTTTCGATAAATAATTCTAAACTAACTATTTAGTTAAAAGTTAAAAGTTCTTTTAGTAGAACTTCTCTAAATCCTATAAATAGTTCAAATTCTTAACTAGTTCCTATATATTTTCTAAATATAAGTAACCTTCCTATTTAATTAAATAATAAAACTTTCTTCTAATATATTTCTAATCTAGTATTTCTTCAACTTTATATTCAGTATTTAGATTAACTAGTTCAATTTCAATATAAAGTATATTCAGTATTCTTAGTAGTACTAGTTCTAGAAGTAAAATATAAAATACAAAGTATATATTTATTGTTTTAAGTAGTTTCAATCTATAATTAACTAATCTAACTACTTTATTAATCTTAAAGAGTTTTAATTTCTTATAATCTAATTTATTACTTAGTCTCTTTATATTAATATTTTATTATATAAAATATACTTTATTCTCCTTCTTAAATATTAATTCTATATTATACTTCGTATTATAATAATATACTATATATTATATAATAAACTTAATATTAAATAATAATTATTTATATAGATTCTTAAGATTCTTTATTTTTATTATTCCTATATCTGATTTTACTATATCTAGTAGTTATATATTATATACTTTAGATTCGAAGCCGAAATTAATATATACTAGTATTATATTTATAGTAACTACTTCTATAATATTATATACAAATTATATAAATAGTAGTAATTCTATTTAATTGTTTTATTTATAATTAATATAATATTATAAATATTATTCTATAGTTTAGTTTAGTTATTCTATTTATTTATCTGTTTATAAGTAGAATATTGTAAAGAGTTTTCTTTTAATTCTTAGTAAAACTATAAATATCTACTAGAATTTCAAGGTAAAAAGTTTATCTCTATCTAAAATAATTTTTGTAAATATATTATAGATACTAGCTACTATTCTTAAAAATATATAAACTAAGTTTTTAGTAATACTACTTTTTTTATATAGAATTATATATCTAAACTTGGTTAATCGATTTATAATAACTAGAATAGAGTTATATATTACTCTTGTTATTAGATCTTTTAAAAATAGTAGTTTAATTACAAAGTCTTATATAATAGACTTTTATAACTAAGTAAGTATATTCAAAGTTTTAAACTATCTATATAAAATATACTATAAAGTTTTATTTTATATATAAATATTATAATTTCTAATAACTTCTTTAACTATTCTTCTTATTTATAGGAAATATAAGTTTACTTTAATCTTTATAAATATCTTTGTAATTCCTTAATAACTATAAGCTAATAGCTTATATTGTTTCTAAGTAAACTATTTTACTAAAGTTGAAAAGATATATATCTTTTTATAGAAGTATATAATATTATCTTTAATTGTAAATCTTTCGTCTAGATATTCTAATATTCGTTTTATAATAGAATTATTCTTATAGTACTCTTATACTTACTTCTCTAAATAGTTATTACAAAGTAATATTATTATAGTTAGTTAAGTTATATTGAATATTAATAAATCTTCTTCTTATCTAAATATAATATATAATTTGTATATTTTGTTTTCTAGATATTTTGGTTTTCTACTAAGTATATTAACTTTAGTATTTTTATTTCCTTTAATATATAATATTCTAAAGTTGTATATAACTAATATTTCTGTTTATTATATCTATTATCTATTTAGAACTTTAGTTATTATAAAGTATATTAAATTCTTATAGTCTAAATAAACCTAGACTATATATTTAAATCCTTTAAAATAAACTCTCTATTCTCTAAATATATCGATAATAGTAAGTAGCTTCTTATTATAAATCTTATAATTCAGTTTAGTTAGCTAAAGCTTTCTTAAATAGTATACTATTAGCTATAACTTTTTATTCTTACTCGGTTAACTTAGGACTATACTTAATATATAATCTAATATATTTATTTCGATAATAATTAGTTATTCAAGATCAAAGGTAATAAAGACTAGTATTTATATAAAAGCTTGTTTAAGAGTATTAAATACTTATTATACTATACTACTCTATTTATACTTAATATCCTTCTTAGTTAACTTTATAAAAGGTATTACAATTTTCGAATAATCTTTAATAAATTATTTATAGAAGTTTACAAATCTTAAAAATAATTATATTTCCTTAATAGTAGTAAATTACTTTTATTTTAGAATTTCTTTTATTTTATTTAGACTTATCTTAAGTTTAGTAATACTAATAATATATTCTAGAAATTCAGTTTCGATAATATAAAACTTGTATTTAGATAGTTTTAATAAAATATCTATATTTTAAAGAATATCTAAAATTTCTTATATAATTTTAATATACTTTTTAAAAATTTCAATAAAGATTAAAATATCGTCGAAGTAAACTATATAATAATTATTAAGATACTTTTTTAATAAATTATTAACTAACTTTATATATATTACTAGTATATTTGTAAGCTCGAAAAGTATTACTTAGTACTTATAATATCTATATTAAATATAGAATATAGTCTTCTATTTATTACTTTCCCTAATTTAAATTAAATTAAATCTTATATATTAATCTAACTTTATAAAATATTTAGCTTTTCTAATTCGATCTTATAGTTTACTAGCTAATAGTAATAAGTATCGATCCTTGATAGTAATAGTATTAAACTTTTAATAGTTAATAATAAATCTACTTTTCTTATTCTCTTTCTTTAATATAAAGAAGATTAATACTCTTATAAATAATAAGGATTCTCTAATAAATCTTTTAACTAAATTCTTATCAAAGTATTTATAAAGCAATTTAAACTTCTTCTTTGATAGTAATATAATTAATAAGAATAATAACTCCTTTTCTTCTTTTAATTTTATTTTATAATCCTAAAGCTAGTACTTTAGTAAGATATTCTTTTAAGACTTTTCCTTGAAAATCTTAATATATTTCTAGTATTATACTAGTATATCCTTTAATAAAGGATTCTAGACTAAGTATCTAATCTCTAGAATATTGTTTACTTTTAATATATATAGTTTTTCTTACTACTTCCTAAACTAGGATATTGATTTTGTAAAACTTTATATAATTTCTATTTTATATTTATATTTATTAAACTTTAAAGTCTATCTAACCTAGTTGATATATAGATTATAATATTCTAATTATAGTATTCTTAAAATTATTTAGTATCCTTCTAGTAGAACTAAGTCTATTTTTATCTACTTAAAATACTATTTTAACTATATTAAGAATTCTTATATTTTATATTAAACAACTCTATTATTTTTAGCTAATTGTCTATTAGTAAATATAAGTCTATATAGAATTTATTTCCTAAGAGTTTATAGTTTTGTAGATACTATAACTTCTAGTATTATAAAATTTTCTATTACTTTTAAGTCTATTATAGTTTAGAGTATTTACTTGTTTATATATATTTTGTAAAAGATCTGTTCTAACCTTTAAATAGTTTTTAACTCTCTAATTCTTAGTTCTATAATTAGTACTTTAAATAACTTAGTAAGTTATTTCTAATCAATATAGAGTATTTTGTAATAAGGTTTTATAGTTAATATATTCTACTATATTTTAACTTCTTTGTTTATCGATTTTATATAGTATATCTAGCCTTTAACTAAAAACTATATTACTAGTTATTCTATATAAATATTCTCCTTTTTTTCAACTTAATACTATAGTTATATTCTTTTTAAATATTAGAATATAACTTAATATTAGTTAAACTTAGATTCTATATTCTTAAAATCTATTTTAAAAAACTTCTAATAGATTTTTCTTATCTTATTTTATTTCTATCTAAAATACTTACTATCTATATATTTTAGTATATAGATTTTATTTACTCTAGGTTTAAGATTTCTAGTATAATTATAGTATTTAACTACTCGATCTAGGTAAGTCTAAACTTTAACTTCTTATATATTATTTCTTTCTTTAATAATCTATTCTTCTTTTATTTATAGTAGAGTATATATTATATTCTTTAACTATTATCTAAATATATTTATTTAATTCTCTTTTCTTTATAGTTTCTTGGAATACTAATTTATATTATCTTTATCTAACTAGTATACTAAGTAGTAATCGTTATAATATACTATCTATAATAATAATATATAATTACTATCTTAATTACTAAGTTGTTTATTTATTATACTAATTTAGTATCTAAGTATATCTTTCTTCTAATAACTACTATTACCTACTAATATTTTAAACTATCTTTTTTTCTTCTAAATATTCTTCTTTAGTTTCTATATTTGAGATTTCTTTCAATAATCTTTTATTTAATATCTTAAAAATCTATATTCGAAGTAAAGCTTCTTTTCTTATTTATAATTCTTTTCTTCTTAAGAAAGATTATTTTTAGAGTTTATAGAATCTAACTTTATAAAGTTACTATAAGTCTTTTCTCTAGAATATTATTATTTAGTAAACTTTAATCTTTTTTTATTCTTATAATAATATTATCTTTATTATCTAGTAATTCTAAAGCTAATTACTCTTTAGAATTCGTATTTACGATTATCAATTTAAATAGTTTTCTTAATTAGATTATTTATATTCGTAATTAGATCTCTTCTTAATAATTCCTTCTAAATAAATAGTTTAAGTTCTATTTTATAATAACTAATAAGAGCTTCTACTTTTTATTTAGTTTAATTACTAAATTTTCGAAATTCAATTATATAACTAATAGCTAATCCAGTTTATCTTAATTTAAAGATCTTTTTTTCAATAGTTCGAATAATATTAATATCTTTAAATACTCTTTTAATTTCTATTCGGAATTTATCGAAGCTTCTGAAAATAATATAAATAGTTATTATTATTTATTCTAAGTCTCTACTATTTTCGAAATAGTTAGATAAGAAAAGTTCGATCTATTTAACTATTTTGCTTTTAAAGTAGAAAGCTACTTAGAAACTCTTAGTATCTCGAGTTTCGAATTTATCAATATTAAATCTAAAATATATTCCTAGTTATAGAAAGAAAGTATCTAATTCTTTTCTATTATTACTATACTTTTCTAGTAATATAACTTTTAAAGTTTCCTAGAATTTAAACTCTTTTAGTTTATTATTATTACTCTTACTTTCTTTATAATAAATATCTATATATATATCTCTATTATAATCTAGTATAGTAGTTCTAACTAAATTTATAGTAATTCTTTATACTACTATCTAGTTTAGTAGTTTAGATACTAAAGTAGTAATCAAGGCTATTTTTAATTTAGTATATAAAGTAATAATAATATTTAAAGTATTACAAATCTTATCTTCTAAGTTATATAGAAGTAGTTAAGATCTCGATTACTAAGCAATAGTAAAGTCGAAAATAATATTATATAGTTTATTATTAATAATAGTTATATAGGGAATTGAATAATTATAATAGTAAATAATAAATTATAATTGAAAGTTAAGTATAAAGCTTTATATACTATAGGAAAACTATCTACTTATATAGACTTTTATTCTCTATTATCCTATTAGTCTTAGTAGTCCTAGTATATTAAAAATACTAAAACTACTAAGTCCCTACTTAAAATTCTACTAAGAGTATCTAGTATCTTTTAAATATTAATCCTTTAGTAAATACTTCTTAACTTTAAATACTATATTACCCGAAAATACACTAATAAATATTAGTATCTCTTCTATCCTTGTACCTAGAGTAAAGACTCTTCGTCTTCGCTTTACTATATTATCTAAAAGTAAAGGTTTAATACTTACTAATTATAAGTAGCTACCCTTTAAGTTTAAAGTCCTCAAACTACTATATAACCGAGGTTATAATATTAATTTACAAAGTCTTCAACTTAGGTATTAAACTATTAATATAATATTATAAATTTAATTACTATCTCGTTAATAATTAACTATTTTATTATCTCTGAAGAAAAGAAAAGTAATAAATAAACAAAGTAATTATAAGTATTATTACTTCGGATAAATAGAAGGTAAATTACTTATAAATAAGAGTTTTCATTATATATAAAGAAGTAAGTCTAAATAAGATATTTGAATATAGAAATAAAGAGTAATCTAATAAATATCGATTAGTATAAAGATTAGTAGAAAAATTTTAAGTAATTAATTGAAGTTTATCGAATTAGAAAGACGAAGAAAAGTATTTATTTATTATTTTAATCTAGGAATATCGTCTAGATCGAGAAGTAAAGGTATTTATAGTTAATTGTAAAATACTAATATATAAAGTAACTTTAGTAAGTTTCAAATACTAATACTTAGATACTAGCTTATTTTAAGTAAAACTTTAAAATTATAATTTAGCTTTTATTATATTTTAATCTACTAGCTAATTCTAATATAATTATTTACAAGATCTTTGTAGAGCTTAAAGAGACTATATAAAAGAACTTTTAACTAAGTCTTTTTATAATCGTCTCTTTAATAATAATATATAAATCTGAACTTTAAACTTATAACTACTATTAAGTATCTAATAACTTTTATTATCTATAAGAAATCTATATAATCAAAAGAGCTAATTACCTCTTAGTAAAATACTTGTATATAGATTACCCTCTAGTTGAATATTAATAATACTACTTTTAGCGAGAAGATGATATTATATATTAAAACAAGGAGAGTTTAATATAATATAATAGATATATTATAAAAAGGATTTATATCGACCTTAGAATATTAAACTACTAAAAGAAGAGCTATATACAAAGGAGAGTATAAAGCTTTAAATAGCTTATTTAATTTAGAGCTAATAATTAGTAATACTTTTAATATAATATCCTAGCTAGTTATTTAACTCTACTTAGTAGGTCTAAATATATATTATATATATATAACTTATTATATAATCGTTATATTATTAATATATACTTAAGTATATTAAAAACTAGTTAATAACTTTTATTAAAGTAGAATAGAGTATTAACTTTAGTTAAATTAATAAATAATTTAATTATAATATTAAAATTATAAATAAAATATTTATAAAAATTATAAAATCTAAGAAATAATTATATACTTTTTACTATTAAAGGATAAACTTATTATTATATTATAATAATCTTCTTGAAATCTACTTTTATATTATTAATCAAGATAATAAATTTTAAATATTTAATATAAATAATATTAAATTTATATTTTTTAAGATTAGCTTATAATTTAGTATTTTAGAGATATTATAGAACTAGTTTAATATAGACTTTATATTTAAATATATCTTTAAAATAAATTAAGATATTATTAAAATATATAATATAAAAAATATCTAAATAATTAAAGAGAATATTATTTATATAATACTAGTATATTATAAAGTTATTAGTTAATCTAAAAAGTATAACTTTATATTTATAAACTTTATAATATATATAGAATATAATATATTCTTTTAAAACTAAGTCTATTTTAATATAATAGAATATTTATCTAATATCTAGTTTAATAAAGATTTTTATATAAGAGATATAAGTAAAAGTTTTATTAATAAATAATAGTAAATAATAATCTTTATAAGTAAATATATTAAATATTTAAAAATCGATATAAAAATATAATAATTTATTTAGCTTTTTAATAAAGAGGATTAAAATAATAAATAAAGTTTAGTTTAATTTAATAAATCTTTTAATTAAATTTTTAATAAAGTATTTTTTAATAATCTTTAATTCTTTAATTGATATTTTATATAATAAATTATAATTATAATAGATACATTGTAAAAAGGATTTATATCAACCTTAGAATATTAAACTACCGAAAGAAGAGCTATATATAAAGAGAGAATAAAGCTTTAAATAGCTTATCTAACTTAGAGCTAATAATTAGTAATACTTTTAGTATAATATCCTAACTAGTTATTTGACCCCGCCTAGTAAGTTTAAATATATACTATATATATACGACTTATATATAGTTGTTACAATAATAAAGTTTATTTTTTATACTTTCTTTTAAAGTAATCTTATAATTATAAAGATAATAAAATAGTAAAATATTTAACTTAGATTTAGAAAATATAATTAAGAATTCCTAGTATTTATTAAAGATTAAAAGTTTAATATTAATTTCGAATTAAAAGACTATAGTAATTAATTAGAATTAAAAGATAGAATATAATTATTTAAATAATAAGAAAATAATTTATTTATTTTCCTAGTTAATTTATTACTTTTCAAATAATCGATCAATCTTATAAATTAAAGTAGTATTTAATTTATATTAATTATCTTAATAGTAAAATATATAAAAAGTAGTTTCGGAGATTATATATAAATTAATAATCTTTTTTAAATAACTTACTTAAAGTTTTTAAAGAGATTTAAATTTTTTAATAATAATTAAAAGTTATATTAATTATTTATTTTTAAAAGTAGTTTTTATTATCTTAAATATATAAACTTAATCTTTCAAGAATATCTTATATAATTTATAACAATCCGGATATATTAAGTTTATTATATAAGTAATCCTTATAGATATTATACTAACTTTAGTTAGTAGAGTTTATAAGATTATCTAGTAGTAAAATAGACTTATAAGTATACTTAGTATATATATACTTTAAGTATATAACTTATATAACTACTATATATATATAAGTCTTTAAAGCTTTTTAACTCTCTTAACTTTATAATTATTAATTCTAAGAATAGTATAATCTTTTCCTTTATCAGATTCTTATAGTATATTATTATATTATCAATAACTTAATACTAATCTCTTTAGCTAACTAATAGCTTTCTAAATAATATTTTACTTATAATCCTCCTTATTTAGAAAACTATTAGAATTATTAGAAGAAGGTCTATTCTACTAAATAGTGATATAAATATTATTACCTTTATTATCTTTATTTCTTACTACTTGTTTACTCTCCTTTTATAACTTTTACTTCTACTTCTACTCTTTTTACAACTTCCTTTAAATCTTACTTTTATAAACTGATCCTATCTAATAATATATCTTCTTCTCGAAATATTGAATATAAAGTATTTAAGAGAAGTATAAAGATATTATAATAAAACTAAAGCTTTATATCTAATCTAATTCTCTCTTCTAGATACTTTTATCTTAATAATCGAGAGAATATTAATAACTTAGAAGCCTAGTATACTAATAATACCTTTATAAGTTTTAACGTTAATATAGAAAAAAGAAATAAAGGAAAGAATAAAACAATTAATTCTCTACTCTTTTAACTTTAAAATCAAGACTCTACTTCGTTCTTAATAAATAGTAAGCTAGCTATACTAACTCAATTAATCTTAGAATTATAAATATAAGCTAAGATTCAATAAGAATAGTTAAGATTATAATAAGTTTAAATCGCTGAACTAATCTTTACTTATATCTCTATTAGTATTATTCTTAATATTATAACTACTTTCCCTTTAGTATAACTTTAATAAATATAATTTATAAGAGATTAGTTAATTATCTCTATAAAGTAATTAAAGTCTATTACTAAGTTAAGAGTTTTTAATAAATAATTATCTCGAGAAACAACTAAGTTACTTATAAAAGAGATACTTAAGTAATATAGTTTCGAATATAATTTGATAACTTTATATATTTATATTTAAAAGATTAGTAAAGCTTATAACTTACTTTCTTATATATATTTAACTTATAACCTCTCTTTGTTTAATATTAATTCGGTCTAACTTCTCCGAGTTACTAATCTTATTAATAAACTTAATAATAATTCTAATATTTCCTTGTTTTTATAGAAATATATAGTTTTTAGTAGACTAACTATATATACTTACTTTAATAAATACTAAGTTTATAAGTATATTGATAATCAAGTTAAGAGTATTACTTTTAATTACTTTAAAGATTTATTCTTATAAGAATTACCTTTGTTTATAAAACAATTAGTTAAGAAGTTATATTTACTTTTCTATAATAATTCTAAGTTTACCTTTATTAAAAGTAAGTATTATATATTATTTATAACTACTTCTAAACTAATATCTTCGTTCAAAGAGTTTTATTATTAACTTTATATTCTAACTTCTATTAATAGAGTTTTAAAAAAGATAATCTAAAAGGATCTTCTTTTTAAACTTACTAGATATTACTAAAATCAAATTAAATCAATTTAATATCGAACTACTTCTCTATAAGACTTAGTCTAGTATTTAAACTTCCTAGAATAATAAGATAATACTAATAAGTTATTAATATTACTTCGACTTATTTATATTTTTATAATATCTACTTTTATATATTATCTTACTAATATCTCGATTAGAGCTAGTAAAGAAATTATTATTAATTAGGCTAACTACTCTCTACTAAGTTATAGAACTGATCTTAACTATTCTACTCTACTAGTATTAATTAATTTTACTATAAATAAAACGCTCTTTCACTTTGTATTAAAGAATATTATATTTACTCTTCAAGGTAAACTAAAAGATAATCTTCCTTTTAAAAGTATCTCTAACTATTCTCGTAGTAATACTCTTTATTATATTAATACTATTAATATTAACTCTTTTAACTAAAAAGAGGAATACTTCGATACTATAAGCGAATAAGAGTAAGAAGATAAATATAAGGCTAAAACTATTATTATTACTTATATAATCAATAATCAAGTAAAAGATTATACTTAGTAAAAAACTCCTTGTTAAATAGAATTAAAGATATAAGATACTTAGATTTAACTAAGCTATTAGGAGGAAAATATATAATATTCCCTTATATACTAATAAGAAATCAATATTTATTCTAAACTAAAACTCTTATTAACTTAGAAGTAAATAGCTTCGCTTTTATTGATATTATATTTCTTAAAATACTTAACTCTATTTAGAAGGTTATAATGAAAAGACTAAAAATACTCTTATTAGTTAAAGGCTATAATAATAAGAAAGGTTAAGAAATCTCTTATTATATTTATTTAAATCTATTTATTAATAGTCGACTTTAGACTTATACCTTCTTTTTAATTACCCGCCTTATATACTTTATAATCCTTAGAAGAATATAGTTATTCGAAAATCAGATCTTCTTAGATTATAAATATTATTAACTATATTAGCCTATAAACTTACTTCTTAGCTAAACTTACTCTCGACTTATAATATATACTTATACTAACCTTAATCTTTATATAATCAATTATAAATATCAGAAGAATATAGATTAGTAAGATTATAAGTTAGATAAGTATTAGAGATAATAAACTAATATTGATTATTTAGACAACTAAGTAATTATCCTAATATTTATATTAATAATACTATAATATACTAAAGTAAAAGAAATTTTATTTTATTTAGTAATCTAAAAAGTTGAATTAATCTTTATTATAATTATACTTATACTCTTATAATTCATTAAGCTATATAGGATATTTTTGAAAGATCAAGTTTATATATTTAAGATAATAGAGACTATCTTTAAAAATAAATAGTTAGTATAATTCCTAGTTATTACTAGAAAGCTTAAACCTTTTTAGAAGTCTTAAATAAATTGCTTAAAGAAAATTATTAACTTATATATAATCTCTAGAACTACTCTCTATATACTCTACTACTAAGATAACTAGTATAAACTAAGTACTACCTCGATTTATAAGATCGATCGACTATTTAAAGAGTAATAAGCTAATTAAGAAAATAAATAAATTATTCTCTTATTACTTAAACAATTATATTCTATCCTTTAATCCTAACTAACTATTGTAGCCTCTTTATTCAAGATTAATACTAAGCCCTCGATCTTTAATAAATACTAGGAATTCTCAGTTATATTCTCTAAATCTAAATTAAATATTCTACTACTCTATTATCTTTATAATTACAAGATTACTTTAGAAGAAGATATAGAGAATAAGCTTTATTATAGCTTATTATATAAAATATCGATTAAAGAATTAGAGACTATTAAAAAATACTTTACTAAGAATCTAGTTAAAAGATTTATTAAGTTAAGCTAAACTCTATTTACTACTTTAATCCTCTTTATTAAGAAGCTAAATAGATTACTATATTTTTATATCGATTTCTAGATATTTAATATATTTACTTGTAAAGACTACTACTTACTACTACTTATTAATAAGACTTTTATTTATATCTCTTATATAAAAATCTTTATTAAACTAAATATTAGATAAGTATTCTATTATATTAAAATAGATTTAACTTCAAAAGAGTATATTATATTCTATATATATTATAGAGTTTACAAATATAAAGTTATACTTTTCAGATTAACTAATAGCCTTATAATATACTAATATTATATAAATAATATTCTCTTTAACTATTTAGATATTTTTTATACTATATACCTCGACAATATCTTAATTTACTCTAAAAATATACTTAAATATAAAGCCTATATCAAACTAGTTTTATAGTATCTCTAAGATACTAGACTATAAGCTAATTTCAAGAAATATAAATTTAATATTATTTATATTAAGTATTTAAGATTTATTATCTCGACTAATAATATAGAAGTAGACTCTAAGAAGGTTATTATACTATAACAATAAATCTATCTTTCGATAATAAAAGATATATAATTATTTCTTAGATTTTATAATTTTTATAAATATTTTATTTATAATTTTAGTATTATAGCTAAGCCTCTTATTAATTTAACTAAAGCTAATACTCTATTCTACTTCGACGAAGATTACTAACTAGTTTTCAATATACTTAAATATATATTAATAAATATACTACTTCTTTAATATTATAACTACTTACTCCCTTATATACTAGAAATAGATATATTAGATAGTATTATAGTAAGTATACTTTCGCAGAAATATAATAAAGACTAGCTCTTTATAATATTCTTCTTAAAGATAATATAGCTAGCTAAGTTAAATTATAAAGTATATAATAAAGAAATATTTATAATCGTTAAATTATTTAATAATTAACGAACTAAGTTTATATCAACTCTATATTAAATCTATATCTATATAGATTATAAAGTACTAGAATACTTTATAACTACTAAATCCTTGAATATATAATAAACTTGATAAGTTGAACTTCTTATAAACTACAACTTCTTAATTGTATATTACTTAGAAAAGAATAATCCTCTTATAAATATACTAACTTACAAAGTTAACAAATTATTATTATAAAATAAACAAAAGAAGTAAAACAAACTATAATAACTTTTATACAATAATCAGATTGACTCGAGGATCTTTAATAATTTACTAACTAATATTATTATACTTAATATCTTCAACTCTCTTTCGTTCTCAACTCTCTTTATTAATTATCTCTTTAAAGCTAATTATAACTTAAAAAGCTTATAAAGTTTAAAAGTTTAAATAGTCTATAATAATCCTTATCTAACTTTTAAAAGTAATCTTCTCTTATATAATAATCGTTTTATTATTTCTAATATTTAGAACCTCTATATACTATTTATTTACAAAGTATATAATTCTATATCAACTATATATCTTAGTATTAAGAAAACTATTCTTCTACTTACTAAACTATATTATTAGTATAGATTAACTATCTTAGTATATATATATATCTATAACTATTATACTTATTGTAGAAACTTAGTTTTCTATAATAAGATATTAAAATTACTTTACCTTTTACTAATCTCTATATATATATAAGAATATATTATAATAGACTATTATAGTTTTAATAAAGATAAATATAGTTTCGATAATATCCTAATTATTATTAATCGTTTTAGTAAGTAAGTGATTACTATTCTATATTATAAAATAATCGATATTTAAGAATAAGCCTAGTTATACTTATAATATATCTATTGATATTATAGTCTATCTACAATAATATTCTCTGATTATAACTTATAGTTTATCTTCTCTTTTTAGAAAGAGTTTAATATAATATTAAGAACTTAGATTAAACTCTTAACTACTAATTATCTATAAATAAATAGTTAAACTAAGATTTATAATTAATATTTACAAAAGAGATTCCGACTTTTTATTAACTATTATCAAGATAATTAGTTCGAGTTTCTACTAATAATAGACTATACTTAGTTGATTTTACTTTATATATCTTTAAATAATATAAGTTTATTCGAAGTATTATATAGCTAAGAACCGCGATATATATAGACTTAGAAAGAAAACGATTTATTACGATTTATAAATAACCTTAATATTACTAATATATATATATATACTTAGAGAAATTTAGAAGCTTTAAAATATATTTACTAAATAATCGAGAAAGCTTAAGAGTGTATAACTCGAGTAACTAATATATTATATTATCTAATCGACTTCGATATTAATAACTATATCTAGTTAGATATAAGATATTTACTTATTTAATAACTTTCTAAGAAGCTTGATTTTCTAATAAGTAGATATTTTAAAATCTTTATAAAGATCGACTATTTCTTTAAGCTTGAACTACTTAAGATAATAAAGATATACTCTATATTCCCTACTAATAAATTAAGAAAAGCTTTAAATAATCTACTTTCTAAATAAGTTAATAACCTTTTACTATTTATTAATATTACTAGTAAGAAGAAATAGAAAGTAGAGAAGATTCTTACTTATTATAAATAATACTAATCTTTAGAATACTATATATAATAGCTTAATTATAATACTAACTTAATATAATACAAAGTATCTAACTTCAAGATAACCTTATATTTACTTAATATATTCTACTTAGAAAATCTCTCTTTGTTTAATCTCCTAATACTCTTTCCAAAGTAGCTACAATTGTATTAAATAGAAAAGAATAACTATAAGTATCTTAAAAGCGATTATCCTATAGCTTTAATATAAAGATAATAATTCTTTAAATAATTAGATATATAATTATAAGTAGATTCGTGATAGTTTTAGTTTACTTACTATATTTATTTGAATTTTTATATTAACTAATCTTCTTATACTTATTAACTATTCTTACTTAATATAATTAATAGATTTAAAACGCTCGAGAGCGAGCTTTCTTAAAGAGGGGGGTAATATAACAATCTAGATATATTAAGCTTATTATATAAATAATCTTTATAGATATTATACTAACTTTAGCTAGTAGAGCTTATAAGATTATCTAGTAGTAAAGTAGACTTATAAGTATATCTAGTATATATATACCTTAAGTATATAACTTATATAACTACTATATATATATAAGCTTTTAAGGCCTTTTAACCCTCTTAACTCTATAATTATTAATTCTAAGAATAGTATAATCTTTTCCTTTATTAGATTCTTATAGTATATCGTTATATAATTTAGATAATTGTGAAATTATAAATATAATTATAATAAAAATTAGTTTAACTTTTTAAATTATTAAGTAAAGTAAAATTTCTTTTACTTTAGTATATTATAATATTATTAATATAGTTATTAAAGTAGCTATTTAATTGTCTAAGCGATTAATATTAACTTATTATCTTTAATATTTATTTAATTTACAATTTTACTAATTTATATTCTTCTAATATTTATAGTTAATTATATAAAGATTAAAGTTAATATAAATATATATTATAAGTTAAAAGTAAGTTTAGTTAAGAAATAAGTTTATAAGTTAATATAATTAATATTATTTATAATCTAGGAAGATTTGATTTTCAAATAACTATATCCTTTTAAAAATTATAAAGTATATAAAGTAAGTAATTAAAAAGAGAGTATAAATCTAAAGTCAATTATTAGTAAATAGATTTAAATAAATATAATAAAAGATTTCTTAATCTTTTTTACTATTATAACTTTTAATTAATAAGAGTATTTTCAATCTTTTTATTATAACTTTCTAAATAAAGTTGAATATTTTAAAGAATATAATATTAATAAAAGCGAAGCTATTTACTTTTAAATTAATAAAAGCTTTAATTTAGAATAAATATTGATTTTTTACTAATATATAAAAGAATATTATATATTTTCCTTTTAATAACTTAGTTAAATTTAAATATTTTATATCTCTAATTCTATTTAATAAAAAGTCTTTTATTAAATATAGTTTTTTACTCGATTATTAATTATATAAGTAATAGTAATACCTTCGACTTTATATTTATCTTCTTACTTTTATTCACTTATAATATCGAGGTATTCCTCTTTTTAATTAAAAGAGTTAATATTAATAATATTAATATAATAGAGAGTATTATTATAAGAATAATTAAAAATATTTTTAAAAAGAGAATTATCTTTTAATCTATTTTAAAAGGTAAATATAGTATTTCTCGATATAAAGTAAAAGAGTATTTTATTTATAGTAAAATTAACTAATATTAGTAAAGTAAGATAATTAGGATTAATTCTATAATTTAATAAGAAATAATTAATTTAATTAATAATAATTTCTTTATTAGCTTTAATCGAGGTATTAATAAGATAATATATAAAAGTAGATATTATAATAAAAGTAAGTTAAAGAGATATTAATAACTTATTAGTATTATCTTATTATTCTAAGAAATTTAAATATTAAACTAAGTTTTATAAGGAAGTAACTTGATATTAAATTAACTTAATCTAATTCTAGTAATATCTAGTAAGTTTAAAAGAGAGATTCTTTTAGATTATCTTTTTTAAAACTTTATTAATATAATAATCCGGATATATTAAGTTTACTATATAAGTAATCTTTGTACACATTATACTAATCTTAGCTAGTAAAGTTTATAAGATTATTTAGTAGTAAAGTAGACTTGTAAGTATACTTAGTATATATATACTTTAAGTATATACTCTATATAACTACTATATATATATAAGCTTTTAAAGCTTTTTAACTCTCTTAACTTTATAATTATTAATTCTAAGAATAATATAATCTTATTTTTTATTAGATTCTTATAATATATTATTATATTATTAATAATTTAATATTAATCTTTTTAGTTAATTAGTAACTTTCTAAATAATATTTTACTTATAATTCTCCTTATTTAAAAAACTACTAAAGTTATTAAGAGAAGATTTATTTTACTAAATAATAATATAAGTATTATTACTTTTATTATTTCTTTTATTCTTACTATTTATCTATTTACTTCTTTTTTATAAATTTTACTTTTATAAACTAATCTTATTTAATAATATATCTTCTTCTTAAAATATTAAATATAAAGTATTTAAAAGAAGTATAAAGATATTATAATAAAATTAAAACTTT
>JANHAA010000342.1:0-22864 GCA_026225975.1 Clarireedia hainanense | reverse complement strand
CCCTAACCCTAACCCTAACCCTAACCCTAACCCTAACCCTAACCCTAACCCTAATAGATTAACTAAGTTATTAATTTATAATAATTCGTTTTAACTTTTTATTTACTTATATTAGTTTAATCTTAATTTTAACTATTTTTAAGAAAGTAATTACTATAATTATCTTTTTTATCTTATTTAACTAATAAATATATATTTTATTATAAACTATATTCTATTTCTTATATTAATTATTTAATAATACTTAATTATAATATACTTGATTAAAGATATTAATATATTTTCTTTAGATATTAATAAGAATTATTAACTTATATAATATTAAATATATCTTAAATAAGTAAATAATATTATAAAGAGTAATATTATTAAAATCTATACTCTAAAGATTATAGTTAATAAGAAAGTTTATATTTATAATTATAAAGATTTATATATAAATATTTTTAAAAGCTTTATAATAAATATTATACTTTACTTTCTTATTTTAGAATTTCTTTTATAAAATTATAAAGTTATTATAGATATTCTAGATTAATAAATATTTTAACTTTAATTAATTCTTTATATTAATATTCTTCTTATTAATTCTATTTATTATAGTATTATAATTAGTAAGTTAATAAGTATATAATTTATTTTTTAATTATTAAATAGATAGTAGTTTTAATAAAAAGTAAGTAAGTTAATCTATATTAATAGACTTATTAAACTAGATATTAATTAAAGTTTTAGTTAGTTTATTATAAAAGTTAAGATTAATTAAATATTATATTTATCTAATTTAGTATTATTATTTAAATTTAAGAAACTATATTATTTATTACTAGTAATTAATAACTTTTACTTTACTAATTATAGTAAGTTATAATATAATAATTAATAATCTTTAAGTAGAAGTAAATATAAAAGAGTTTTAAAAGTAACTTTAAATAATCTAATAAATAGTTTTTCTTTTATAATAAAGTATATATTAGACTAGGTTTATAATTATAATAATTAGATAATAGTTAAATATATATAAGTAATAAAGATATAATTAATTAATTTCTCTCTTTTTAAAATTTATTATCTTATTTATAAGAATTAATAAGATTCTTTTATTTAAAGAGTTATTCTATTTAATTCTATAATTTATAAAGGAAATATAAATAAAGATTATAATATATTAGTAAAAGCTCTCTACTATATATAAAGATTATTAATTTTTAATAATATTATAATAAGTATTATAAGCTTTAATATTTATATAAATATAAATTAGTTTAAGAGAGTTAATTATATATTCGTATAATTAAATAATTAATTTTACTTTATAATCTTAAATATTATATAATCTAAGTATTATATAATTCTTTTTATAATATACCTTCTAACTTAAATATTAAACTATAGTAAATTTAAAGAAAGTTTCGAATAAATAAAATATTAAGTATAATTATAATTAATCTTTTCTATATATTTACTTAAGATTAGTAATTAAATAATTACTTTTAAAATAGATTATTTAGAAATTATAACTAGTATTATCTAGTTAGTATCTAGTTAACTTAGTAAATATTTATTTTAATTAAATTAAATTACTTTAGATAATTACTATTATTATTATTATTTTAATTAAGTATAATTATAAGTGAATTTTTATAATAATAAGATTTAAAGTAATAATTTTATAATATATATATTTAAATTATTTTCTTTTATTTATATTATATACTAGTAGTATTAATATTATTATTTTTTATTTATTTTTTTAATAAATTTATATTAATACTTTCTAATTCTTTTTAAAAAGCTTTGAAGAAGCTTTTATTATATTTAAATATAATTATATATTTTTAAGTAAATAAAGTGATAATAAAGATAAATATAATAACTTCTACTAAATTAATTATAATCTTTATTATAGTTATATTTACAAATTAGTAATTTTAATTAATTTATTTTATATTTAATAAGCTATATAATAAGTTTATAAATAATATAATAATATATAAGCTTTTTTTTCTACTTAGCTAAAAATATTTAATAAGTTTATTCTTTTTTACTTTTAATTTTTATATTCTTAACTCTAATTATTAAGTATCTTCAATTAATAATAATACTATTATTATAAATATTACTTAGTTTTTATTAATAATAAATTTCGAATTCTTTTTACTTTTCTAGTCTCTTTATCTTTTAATTACTAATTATTTATATAACTAAATTTTAAATTCTTTCTCTTTATACTTTATATATATAATTAGCTTATTCTAGTTCTTATTTAAATAAAACTTTTATATATTCTTTAATTACTTTTTATAAAGATTTTTTAAAATTCTCTTTTTTTTATAAATCTTCTTTATTAGATTATATTCTTGATTTTAAAAGAGATAATTTTTCTTTTATAGATTAAAATAAATTATTATTTATTTTATTTTAGAGTTTAAACTAATTAATATTTTTATTATAAACTCTTTGTAATTATAACTTTTTATATATATAAGTTTATAGATTAACTATTTTATAATTATTTTTATTATACTTTTAGGATTTTATAAAATATATTTACTTTAGTTTTAATTTTTTATTATTTAATTCTTAAATTGATTTTAAATCTAATAGTTACTTTATATTTAGCTAACTAATTTCTTATTTTAAATATTCTAGTTATAATTATAATTCGCAATATAATTAGTTTTTAATATAATATTTTATTCTAAATATAATATTATTTTAATTATCGAATTAAACTTTATAATATAATAATAAGTTAATCGCTTTTCTAATTAATTTTTAAATAATTTAAAAAGATCTTTATATAATAGCTAATTAAAGTAGTTTAATTAATAATTAGTTTATTTCTTTTATTAATATTAAAAGTACTCTTTTAAATAACTTTCTATAATTATTTAGTAAGAGTATTAAAACTTTTTAAAATAGTATTTAGAATTATCTTAATTTTAGTAATTATAATAATTGTTATTATATTTCTTACCTTGATTATATTTAAAATACTTTATATAGTTTTAAAAAAGATTATTACTATTAAGATTATAAAATAAAGAAATATTATTTTATCTTTAAAATCTTAATTACTATTATTAAGAAGTTATTAATACTTTCTAAATAAAGAGTTTTTAGTAAAGTAAGTTTCTTATTAAGTATTTTTAAAATCAAACTAATTTTTAACTATTTAAGATTTAAAAGATACTTAAAAGTTTTTCAAGATATTAACTAAATTATATAAGTTAGAATAGTATTTTATAGATTAATTATCTAATAAAGAAGATAATAGTTAGAAGAAAAATAAAAATAATAATAATAATAATAATAATAATAATAATATATTTTTATTATTTTATTTTCGTTAAACTCGATTATAATATTTAAATTAAAATAGTTATATTAAAGTTCTTATTACTTTTTAATAAACTTTTTATAATAGAATAAACTTTATTTCTTATTTTAATATAATTAGTATTTCTCTAAATAATCTTATTATTATTATTTTTATATATTATTCTAGATTATTTAATAATTCTTAACTTATTTTTAAAATAACTTTAAAGACTTTTTACTAATTTATTATATTTATTTATACTATTTCTCGAGATCTTATAATAAGTATATAAAGATCTAGTATTTATATTAATAATCTAAATACTCTAAATTATTAAAATCTTTTAAATAAATATAGTTTTTTAATATAATAGCTTTGATAATAAAATATCAATTACTTTATTTATTCTTAAAGCTTATTTATTATTTCTAATTTATTAATTAATTATTATAAAACTTATATAATAATATATAAAAAATTGATTATTAATAAGTTTAAAAAGAAGAAAGTTAAAAAGCTATTTTATATTAAAATAAAGTAATTACTAAATAATAGTAAGATTATTAAGTAAAAGTATTTAAAGTTTATTTAGATAGTTCTAAATATAGTATTTGAAAATTATATATATATTAAGTTTATAATTATTTAATTTCTTTAAGAATATAATTTAAATACCTTTTAAATATAATTATAAATCTTTTAACTATATCTTATTATATATCGATTAGTACTATTTTTATATAAATAGTCTAAGATTATTTATCTATTAATAATCTTTATTATATTATTAGTTTATATTAACTTTTATACTTAATTAAATTTATAAATATCTAAAAAGGATTTATTAAAAAGAGAATTCTTATTAAATAATCTAGTTATTTTATTAAAGATTATTTACTTTATCTATACTTTATTTTATATATTAAGATTAAATTATTAGTAAGTTTTACTTTTAGAAAAATATAATAAATAAAAAAGTGATTTTCAAAAAGTAAATTTTATAAAGTTTTAATTATTATATTTAACTTCTCGATCTTATTTCTTATATCTTATAAGTTTAAATAAGTATAGAAGTATTTAAATTATTAGTATATAAAATTCTTAGTAAATCTATTAACTAATATATTCTTAATAGATAGATAAGTAATATTAAATAATTTCTTCGAATATTCTTATTTTAATTATATATTTTAAATATCGATATATCTAAGTTTAATTAATATTCTTTTATTCTTATTTATAACTAATTTAATTACTTATATATTATTATAATAAATAGTAATAGATTTAAATATAACTAATTTAAATTCCTTTAATAGTTTATTTATTATTATAATCTTTTTAATAATCCTTTTAATATTAAGTAACTTTACTTTAATTATAGATATTATTATTATATCTTACTTTAATACTTTTTATATAATTAGTTTACTATATAAAAATATTATATATTTTTACGAAGATTACTTTATTTTATTATTATTAGTAAATAATATATTTAATATTATAAGTAATTAAGATAAATAATCTATATTATATTTAATAGTAAAATATTTTATTCCTTATAAATAATTAATATAGTAATTTACTACTTTTAAATAATCTTTAGATAAATTAATTAGAAAATAAAATAATTAAGATATTATAAATATAATATTTATATATAAAGTAATTATTATATATAAAATCGATTTAACTTTCTTTTAATATTTTTTAATTATTAATCTTATTATAATATCTATATTCTTTTTAAGTTTTATTATTAAAAGAGAAGTATTTATAAGTTAATTATTTATTAAACTAAACTTTCTAATAATCTTTTTAATATAAATATTATAAATAAATTATAGTTTCTTTTAAAATTAATTTCTAATAATCTAGATTTCTAGAAACTATTTAATATTACTTATTTTATATAGTTTATATATAAATTAAATCTTATTAATAATTCTTTTTATATTCTTAGTATATTTCTTATTATAGATAATTTAAATATTATTAATAAAGAAAAGTATTAATATTTTATAATCTTTAATAATAAGTATATAAAGTTTATTTAAATATAACTTTATTTCTAATTTAATTAAAATTTTAATAAATTTCTTAAACTATATTACTAATAAATCTTATAAATTATAAAGAGTATAATTAATAATTATAATTATATTTTCTACTTTGTAATTATCTAGAAGATAATATATAACTAGTTTATTATTTAAGTTATATAATATATTTATAAAAATATTTATTATATTAAACTACTTAGTTTTAAAATTAAATTTAATAACTATAACTATAATAATTTAAAAAGAATAAAAAGTAAATATTATAGTATATATTAATTTAATTATACTTTTTATTTATAAATCTTCTTTTATTATAAATTATAAATTATATTTAGTAATATATTTATTTTAATTAGTTTTATATATAAAGATTTATTTAAAAAATATTAGTTTTATTTTTATTAAACTTTTTAATATTTCCTTCTATATATTTTAAGTTTTACGATTATTAATCTTCTTATTATAATTAACTTTAAATACTAATCCTATTAAGTAAATATCTAAGTTTTAATATTATTTAAATAATTTTACTACTTAGTTTTTATAGATTTTAAATAGTTATAATAGTTTAATTATAAGTTTCTTTAATTTAATTATAATTATAATAGTTATTATATTATAAAATATTATAAATTTATTTTACTTTTTATTTCTATTTATATCTAAGTAATTAAACTAGAATATATTATAAAAATTATTAAGTTTTTTATTACTTCTAGAAGATAATTAAATAATAATTATTTTAATAAATATATTTATAATCTTCTTATTATATTTTATATAAAGTTATTTCTATTTTCTAGTATTATATATTAAAATTTAATTTAGTTATTAATAGGAAAAAAGTCTAATATCTTATATATTTTATTTTAAATTTATTCTTTTAATTAGAATTTCAATTATAAATCTTAGTTTTTTAAATAATTAAACTTTCTTATTTAATAAGTTATTTAATTAAAAAACTTCTAGTTATATTAAAGTAACTTTAATCTCTTTTTATTTATACTATCGAATATTATTATATAAAGTATATATAAGTTTATATAAAATATTTTTAATTTATAAAAGTATATATTTAATAATATTTTTATTTAAATTTTCTTTATATTCTTTATAAAGTATATTAATAGTATTAGTATAATTATAATTTATTTTACTTTTAAGCTTATTAACTTTTCAAGTTATTAATAAATAAAGTAATATAGATTTACTAAATATTTTATATTTTATTTATTTTCTTTATTAACTTTATTTATTATTAGTTAAATAATTAATATCTATATTTTAAACTTAGTTAAATATAATTTTAATTTTAATTTTAATTTAATTTTCAAGTTAATTTTATAAATATTATATATTTAGATTATTATTATTTTTATTTAAATATAGATTATTATTTGAAAGTTATAAATTATTAGAAAGTTTTTAATTATTATTATTAAACTTTTTTATCTTTAAAATCTCTTTATAGTATTCTTAATTATTAATATTTTAAAAAGATATTCTTTTAAAAGTTATATTAATATTTATTATATTATTACTTTTTAGTAATAATCTATCTAAGTTTTTAATAATTTTAAAATTAAAAGTTTGAATAATTTTATTTAAATACTTCTTTAAAAGTAATTTTTAATTCTTATTAGTTTTAAAGTAAATAATATTCTTATTAAACTAAATATTATAAATAATAATAATCTTATTAAATTTTAATACTTATATTTAATAGATTAATAATTTAAATATATAATTTACTAAATATTTTAAATAGATTTAAAGATTGATTTCATATTACTTTTTATTTATATCTATTTTTTATTCTTTATTTAAAAAGTAAACTTGATAATTATACTAATATATACTATTTTAATTTAAGTATAAATTAATTATAATTAATATTAATAATACTAGATTATACTATTAGAAATATTATTTCAATTAAGAATTTAGAACTTCGTTTAATATTCTAAAGTTTCTTTATTATAATAAACTTATATTATATAAGTAAATTACTATTTATATAACTTCAAGTTATAAATTTAATAAGAAATTTACTTAGATTTATATTTTTATTATTTTAATAATAACTTTCTAACTTATATACTTTATTATATTATTTAATTTATAAGTATAAGTTAGTAAAAGTTTAATTTTAATTTCTTTAATAAATAATTATTATTTATACTTTATATATCTATTTATTCTAATTATTAATTTATTATTATTTTATTTAATAATATAGATTAATAAATAATATTATTTTTTTATTTATACTTTAAAATTAATAATTATTTAGAATACTTTATAATAAGTTTTATTAATTAATAAGATATTAAAGATCTTACTACTATATAACTTCTTAATTAGTAATAATTATAAATAATTATTAAATAATATTAGAAAGTTGAAAAGATTTTATATAACTTTATAAAATAGTTTTAATAGTTATTAATCTTTTAAATAATAATTAATTATTTACTTTATATATACTTTTATATAATATTTATAATTAATCTTTAAAATCCTTTTAATTTTTATATTTCTTATTTTATTTATTAGATATTTAAATACTTTTTAACTTAAATATTTAGTTTTTGTTATAAAAAGAATTATATAGTATTTAGATTATATAGTACTTAAGATTATAAAGTAGGATTAATTACTTAATTATATAAATATATAGTTAGTTCTTCTAAACTAATCTATATCTATATAAATACTAAAGCTTATAATATTTATTATAATATTACTAAAGATTAGTAATCTTTATATATAGTAAAGAGCTTTTATTAATATATTATAACTTTTATTTATATTTTTTTTATAAATTGTAGAATTAGATAAAACTATTTTTTAAATAAGAAAATCTTACTAATCTTTATAAATAAGATAATAAGTTTCAGAAAGAGAAGAATCAATTAATTATATCTTTATTACTTATATATACTTAGCTATTATCTAACTATAATAGTTTTTTTATATTATATTTATACTATATCTTCTTTATTTAGAAAAGAATTATATAATTATTAAAAAGGCTTATTAATTTTATAGTAAATAGTTAGATATATTATTATTACTTTATTTATAAAAATATTATTTAATATAATTAAATAATAAGAAATAACTTTTTTAAATTTTAAAAAAACTAAGTTATATTTTTATATAAATAATATAATAATTATACTCTTTTTATATAATTTATATTTTAATATATAATCAAGATTATAAAACTATAAATTTATTTTTAATAATTAAAATTTAAAGATTATATTAATATAAAAACTAAGAATAAAAATAATATTTATTAAAATAAAATCTTTTATATTAAATCTATTTAGACTATTAAATATATTCTTAATAATATAAGTATTATATTTAATAATCGGAAATAATAATATATTTATTTTAATAATATTATTATTATTAAAATAAATAATTTTTTTATTATTAAGAAAAGAGATATTATTAATTAAATATATTATATTATAATTATCTAAAAGAGTAAAATTTATTAAATAATATTTATTAATAATAATTAGTAGAAAGTATATACTAGAATTATTAATATCTATTAAAAAAAAGTTAATAATTATTATTACCTCTTTTCTAAAGAATAGTAATAAAAAGAAAGTTATATTAATTATTTTTTATTATAAACTTTTTTTAATTATAATCTTCTTTAGATTATTTTATTAAAATAGTTTAAATTTCTTTTAAATTTATTTAATCTTAACTATATTAAATTTCTTTTTAATTAACTTATTCTTTAATACTTTTTTCAATTATATATAATTTTCTAGTTTTTAAATATATTTATTCTTTAAATTAGAGAACTAATTCTTTAAATAATATAAATAATTCTTATTTTTTTTCTTAGATAGTTTATTTTTATTATTTAAAGTTTTAAACTTAAATTTATCTTTTTTATTTAAAATAATTTCTAATCTTTATATATCTTTAATAAAGATTATAATTATATATATACTTTTTCCTTTAGGCTTTTAAAATTTATTAGTTAATTAAATAATAAAAATAATATTTACTTAATTTAAAGTTAAAATAAATTAACTAAGTTATTAGTTTATAATAATTTGTTTTAACTTCTTATTTATTTATATTAATTTAATCTTAACTTTAATTACTTTTAAGAAAGTAGTTATTATAATTATTCTTTTTATTTTATTTAATTAATAAGTATATATTTTATTATAAACTATATTCTACTTTTTATACTAATTATTTAATAATATTTAATTATAATATATTTAATCGAGGATATTAGTATATTCTCTTTAAATATTAATAAGAATTATTAATTTATATAATATTAAATATATCTTAAGTAAGTAAATAATATTATAAAAAGTAATATTACTAAGATTAGTATTTTAAAGATTATAATTAATAAAAAAGTTTATATTTATAATTATAGAGATTTATATATAAATATTTTTAAAGACTTTATAATAAATATTATACTTTATTTTCTTATTTTAAAACTCTTTTTATAAAGTTGTAAAATTATTATAAATATTTTAGATTAATAAATATTTTAACTTTAATTAATCTTTTATATTAATATTCTTTTTATTAATTCTACTTATTATAGTATTATAATTAGTAAACTATTAAATATATAACTTATCTTTTAATTATTAAATAGATAATAATTCTAGTAAAGAATAAATAAACTAATCTATATTAATAGATTTATTAAACTAAATATTAATTAAAATTCTAATTAATTTATTATAAAAGTTAAGATTAATTAAATATTATATTTATTTAATTTAGTATTATTATCTAAGTTTAAAGAATTATATTACTTATTACTAATAATTAATAAATCTTACTTTACTAATTATAATAAGTTATAATATAATAATTAATAATCTTTAAATAAAGATAAATATAAAAAAGTTTTAAAAATAGCTTTTAAATAATTTAATAAATAGTTTTCTTTTATAATAAAGTATATATTAAATTAAATTTATAATTATTATAGTTAGATAATAATTAAGTATATATAAATAATAAAAATATAATTAATTAATTTCTCTCTTTTTAAAACTTATTATTTTATTTATAAAGATTAATAAAATTCTTTTATTTAGAAAGTAGTTTTATTTACTTTTATAATTTATAAAGGCAATATAAATAAAAATTATAATATATTAATAAAAGTTTTTTATTATATATAAAGATTATTAATTTTTAGTAATATTATAATAAGTATTATAAACTTTAAGATTTATATAGATATAAATTAATTTAGAAGAGTTAATTATATATTTATATAATTAAATAATTAATTTTACTTTATAATCTTAAGTATTATATAATTTAAATATTATATAATTCTTTTTATAATAATCTTAAAGTTAAAAAAATAAAGAATTAATTACTTTATTCTTTCTTTTATTTCTTTTTTTTATATTAATATTAGAATTTATAAAAGTATTATTAATATTCTTTAGATCTTTAAAATAAGAATATTTAAAAGAGAGAATTATATTAAATATAGAGTTTTAATTTTATTATAATATCTTTATATTTTTCTTAAATACTTTATACTTAGTATTTTAAAAAGAAAATATATTATTAAATAAGATTAGTTTATAAAAATATATTTAAAGGAAATTATAAAAAAAGTAAAAATAGAAGTAAAAATTATAAATAGAAAGTAAATAAGTAAGTAATAAAAATAAAAGAGATAATAAAAGTAATAATATCTATATTATTATTTAGTAAAATAAACTTTCTTCTAATAACTTTAATAGTTTTTTAAATAAAGAGGATTATAAATAAAATATTATTTAAAAAGTTATTAATTAGTTAAAAGAATTAATATTAAATTATTAATAATATAATAATATATTATAAAAATTTAATAAAAGATAAAATTATACTATTCTTAAAATTAATAATTATAAAGTTAAAAGAGTTAAAGAATTTTAAAAGTTTATATATATATAATAATTATATAAATTATATATTTAAAATATATATATATTAAATATATTTATAAATCTACTTTACTATTAAAAATAATCTTAAGAATCTACTAACTAAAGTTAATATAATATATATAAAAATTATTTATATAATAAATTTAATATATCTAGATTATTATAAAAAGATTATATAATAAGATTTATATAATAGTTTATTATATATAGAATTATATATTAGAATATAAATTATTAGAAAGTAATTTTAATAAAAAATTATATTTAATCTTTTAAAATAAATTAATTTTTATAAATAAGATTTTAAATATTAAGATTTTTTAGAAATAATTCTTTATTTAATTATATTTTATTATTATAATTAATAAGTTTTAAAAGTAATTATTTAATATTATTAATTTAAATCTATATATATTTATATTTACTTATAATTAATTTTATATAAAAGTCTTTTATATATCTTTTATTAAAAAGTTAAATATCTTTCTTTCTAATAATTATAATTTATATATTATTAATATTATTTACTTCGAAGTATTAATAAATATTATTTAATATAATTTATCTTTATATAATCTATTATTTATAATAGGATCTAAATTTAATTTAAATAAATCAAATAATAAATAATTATATTTAAAGTTCTAAAAAGTTTAAAATTAGTATTTTTACTTATAATAACTTTTTTAACTTCTTCTTTAATTACTTCTTTAATTATTTCTCTCTTTAATCTTTAACTTTCTTTTTTATCTTTTATACTTTTTATTACTTTTTTAACTTCTTTTTACTTTTATTTTTATCCTTTTCTTTATTTTTATCCTCTTTTTTATTTTTATCCTCTTTTTTATTTTTATTCTCTTCTTTATCTTTATTCTCTTTTTATATTTTTTTTAATATCTTTACCTTCTTTATATATAAAGTTATTATCTCTTTATAAAGATTTATAAAATAATATACTTTTTTTAAAAAAGTTAATTATAAATACTAAATCTAGTTTATATAAAATTATAATATTAATATTTATATTAATTATAAAGTTATAGTAAAATTATAATAAATATAATAATATATTATAGAAATCCGATAAAAGATAAGATTATATTATTCTTAGAATTAATAACTACGAAGTTAAGAGAGTTAAAAGGCTTTAAAAGCTTATATATATATAATAGTTATATAGATTATATATTTAAGATATATATATACTAGGTATACTTACAAGTTTACTTTACTATTAAGAGTAATCTTAAGAATCTACTAATTAAAGTTAATATAATATATATAAAGATTATTTATATAGTAAGTTTAATATATCTAGATTATTATATTACTTCTCTTTTTAAGAAAGTTTATTTTTAAATATTTTAAGTTTACTAATTATATTAAATAAAAATAGTTAATAAGTATAAGAAGATTAATTAATATAAAAATTCAAATAAGTATAATAAATAAGTTAAAACTATTATAAATCTACTTATAATTATATATCTAATTATTTAAAGAACTATTACCTTTATATTAGAGTTATAAGATAATTACTTTTAAGATATTTATAATTATTCTCTTCTATTTAGTATAGTTATAACTACTTTAAAAGGAGAATTAAAAAATTAAATAAAAAGAGGTTTTCTAAGTAAAATATATTAAGTAAGTATAAAACTATTTTGAAGTTAGATATTTTATATTATATTAAGTTAATATTATAATTAAGCTATTATATATAGTATTCTAAAGATTAATATTATTTATAATAAATAAGAATCTTCTTTACTTTTTATTTCTTCTTACTAATAATATTAATAAGTAATAAAGAGTTATTAATTTATTTAGAAAGTAGATTATTTAAAACTTTCTTTAATTTATTAATAAAGAATATAAAGTATATTTTTATTATTTTAAATAATTTAAATTTAAAGAAGTAATTAATTTTTATAAAGATTTTAAAATATCTATTTATTAGAAAATCGAATTTTTTAAATAATTATTAGATAAATAAATATTTTATATCTAATTAGATATAATTATTAATATTAAAGTTAATTAAATAATATAATATATTAATTATTTAAATTATATACTTTTAAACTTTCTTAATTATTTAATAAGTATATTTTAAAATTTCTAGATTTCTCTAGATATATATATATATATTAATAATATTAAAGTTATCTATAAGTTATAATAAATTGTTTTTCTTCTAGATCTATATATATTATAGTTTTTAGCTATATAATATTTTGAATAGACTTATATTACTTAAAAATATATAAAGTAAAATTAATTAAGTATAATCTATTATTAATAAGAACTTAGACTAATTATCTTAGTAATAGTTAATAAAAAGTTAAAGTCTTTTTTATAAATATTAATTATAAATTTTAATTTAACTATCTATTTATAAGTAGTTAGTAATTAAAAGTTTAATTTGAATTTCTAGTATTATATTAAACTTTTTCTAGAAAATAAAAATAAATTATAAATTATAATCAAAGAGTATTATTATAAATAGACTATAATATCAATAGATATATTATAAATATAACTAGACTTATTTTTAAATATTAATTATTTTATAATATAGAATAGTAATTATTTATTTACTAAGATAATCGATAATAATTAGAATATTATTAAAATTATATTTATCTTTATTAAAATTATAATAGTCTATTATAATATATTCTTATATATATATAAAGATTAGTAAGAAGTAAAGTAATCTTAATATCTTATTATAAAGGACTAAGCTTTTATAGTAAGTATAATAGTTATAAATATATATATATATTAAAGTAGTTAATCTATATTAATAATATAACTTAGTAAATAAAAAAATAGTCTTCTTAATACTAAGATATATAATTAATATAGAATTATATACCTCGCGAATAAATAGTATATAGAGATTTTAAGTATTAAGAATAATAAGATAATTATTATATAAAAGAAGATTACTTTTAAAAGTTAAGTAAAGATTATTATAAGTAATTTAGACTTTTAAACTTTATAGATTTTTTAAATTATAATTAGTTTTAAAAAAGCGGTTAATAAAAAGAGTTAAAAATAAAAGAGAATTAAAAGTATTAAATATAGTAATATTAGTTAATAGTTTATTAAAGATCTTTAAGTTAATCTAACTATTATATAAAAGTTATTATAATCTATTTTACTTCTTTTATTTATTTTATAATAATAGTTTATTAACTTTATAAGTTAATATATTTATAAGAAAATTATCTTTTTCTAAATAATATATAATTAGAAAGTTATAGTCTATAAAGAGTTTAGCTTATTAAATTTATTATATATTCAAAGACTTAGTAATTATAAAGTATTCTAATATTTTATAATCTATATAAATATAGATCTAATATAAAGTTAATATAAACTTAGTTTACTAATTACTAAATAATTTAATAATTATAAATATTTCTTTATTATATACTTTATAGTTTAGCTTAACTAATTATATTATCTTTAAGAAGAATATTATAAAGAGTTAGTTTTTATTATATTTCTATAAAAGTATACTTACTATAATATTATCTAATATATCTATTTCTAGTATATAAGAGAGTAAATAATTATAATATTAAAGAAATAGTATATTTATTAATATATATTTAAATATATTAAAAACTAGTTAATAATCTTTATTAAAATAAAATAGAGTATTAGTTTTAATTAAATTAATAAATAGTTTAATTATAATATTAAAATTATAAATAAAATATTTATAAAAATTATAAAATCTAAGAAATAATTATATACCTTTTATTATCGAAAAGTAAATTTATTATTATATTATAGTAACTTTCTCGAAGTCTACTTCTATACTATTAATCAAGATAATAAATCTTAAATACTTAGTATAAGTAATATCGAATTTATATTTTTTAAGATTAATCTATAATCTAATATCTTAAAGATATTATAGAACTAGCTTAATATAAACTTTATATTTAAATATATCTTCAAAGTAGATTAAGATATTATCAAGGTATATAATATAAAAAATATCTAAATAATCAAAGAGAATATTATTTATATAATATTAGTATATTACAAAGTTATTAATTAATCTGAAAAATATAACTTTATATTTATAAGCTTTATAATATATATAGAATATAATATACTCTTTTGAAATTAGATCTATTCTAATATAATAAAATATTTATTTAATATCTAACTTAGTAAAGATTTTTATATAAGAGATATAAATAAAAGTCTTATTAATAAATAGTAGTAAATAATAATCTTTATAAATAAGTATATTAAGTATCTAGAAATTAATATAGAAGTATAATAATCTATTTAACTTTTTAATAAAAAAGATTAAAATAATAAATAAAGTTTAGTTTAATTTAATAAATCTTTTTACTAGATTCTTAATAAAATATTTTTTAATAATCTTTAATTCTTTAGTTGATATTTTATATAATAGATTATAATAAAGTTTATTCTTTATATCTTCTTCTAAAATAATCTTATAATTATAAAGATAGTAAAGTAACAAAGTATTTAATTTAGATTTAGAGAATATAGTTAAGAATTCTTAATATTTATTAAAAATTAAAAGCTTAATATTAATTTTAAATAAAGAGATTATAATAGTTAGTTGAAACTAAGAGATAAAATATAATTATTTAAATAATAAGAGAATAGCTTATTTATTTTCCTAATTAGTTTATTACTTTTTAAATAATTAGTTGATTTTATAAATCGAAGTAGTATTTAATTTATACTAATTATCTTGATAGTAGAGTATATAAAGAGTAGCTTTAGAGATTATATATAAATTAATAATTTTCTTCAAGTAATTTATTTAAAGCTTCTAAAAAGGCTTAGACTTTTTAATAGTAATTAAAAGTTATATTAACTGTTTATTTTTAAATATAGTCTTTATTATCTTAAGTATATAAACTTAATCTTTCAGAAATATTTTATATAACTTAAATAACTATAAATGTATAAATATAGTTATAATAAAGTTTAGTTTAACTTTTTAAATTATTAAATAAAGTAAAATTTCTTTTACTTTAGTATATTATAATATCGCTAATATAGTTATTAAGATAATTACTTAGTTGTTTAGATAATTAATACTAGTTTATTATCTTTAATATTTATTTAATTTATAATCTTACTAATTTATATCCTTCTGATATTTATAGTTGATTATATAAGGATTAAAGTTAATATAAGTATATATTATAAATTAAAAGTAAGTTTAGTTAGAAGATAAGTTTATAAATTAATATAATTAGTATTATTTATAATCTAGAAAGATTTGATTTTCAAATAATTATATCCTTTTAAAGATTATAAAGTATATAAAGCGGATAATTAAAAAGAGAGTATAAATCTAAAGTCGACTATTAATAAATAGATTTAAATAAATATAATAAGAGATTTCTTAACTTTTCTTATTATTATAGCTTTTAACTAATAAAAGTATCTTTAGTCTTTTTATTATAACTCTTTAAATAAAGTTAAATATTTTAAGAAATATAATATTAATAAAAGTAAAGCTATTTACTTTTAAGTTAATAAGAGTTTTAATTTAGAATAAATATTGATTTCTTACTAATATATAAAAGAATATTATATACTTTCCTCTTAATAACTTAGTTAAATCTAAATATCTTATATCTCTAATTCTATTTAGTAAAGAGTTTTTTACTAAATATAATTTTTTACTCGATTATTGATTATATAAGTAATAGTAATAATCTTAGCTTTATACTTATCTTCTTACTTTTATTCGCTTATAATATCGAGGTATTCCTCTTTTTAATTAAAAAAGTTAATATTAATAGTATTAATATAATAAAAAGTATTATTATAAGAATAATTAAAGATATTTTTAAAAGGAGAATTATCTTTTAATTTACTTTAAAAAGTAAATATAGTATTTCTTAATATAAAGTAAAAGAATATTTTATTAATAGTAGAATTAGTTAATACTAGTAAAATAGAATAACTAGAATTAGTTTTATAACTTAGTAAAAGGTAGTTAACTTGATTAGTAATAATTTCTCTACTAGCCTTGATCAAAATACTAATAAGATAATATATAGAAATAGATATTATAATAGTAGAAATAGATTAAAGAGATATTAATAACTTATTAGTATTATTTTATTATTTTATAAAATTTAAATATTAGATTAATTCTTATAGAGAAATAGTATAATACTAAATTAATTTAATCCGATTTTAATAATATCTAGTAAGTTTAAAAGAAAGATTCTTTTAAATTATCTTTTCTAAGATTATATTAATAGAAGCTAGAATATAAAGTTAATAATAAAACTTTTTAAACGAAGATAATAGTCTTGAAGTAATTATAAATAATATATAATACTTACTTTCAATAAAGATAAACTTAGAATTATTATAGAAAAGTAAGTATAACTTTTCAACTAATTGTTTTATAAATAAAAGTAACTCTTATAAGAATAAATCTTTAAAGTAATTAAAAGTAATATCCTTAACTTGATTATCTATATATTTATAAACTTAGTATTTATTAAAGTAAATATATATAACTAGTCTATTAAGAACTATATATTTTTATAAAGATAAAAGAATATTAGAATTATTATTAAACTTATTAATAAGATTAGTAATTTAGAGAAGTTAAATTAAATTAATACTAAATAAAAAGAGGTTATAAGTTAGATATATATAAGAAAGTAAGTTATAAGCTTTACTAGTTATTTAGATATAAATATATAAAGTTATTAAATTATATTTAAGATTATATTACTTAAATATCTCTTTTATAAATAACTTAGTTATTTCGCAGAATAATTATTTATTAGAAACTCTCAATTTAATAGTAAACTCTAATTACTTTATAAAGATAATTAGTTAATCTTTTATAAATTATACTTATTAAAGTTATATTAAAAGAAGAGTAATTATAATATTAGAAATAATATTAATAGAGATATAAATAGAGATTAGTTTAACAATTTAAATTTATTATAACCTTGATTATTCTTATTAAATCTTAACTTATATTTATAATTCTAAAATCAATTAAATTAATATAATTAACTTACTATTTATTAAAAATAAAATAAAGCTTTGATTTTAAGATTAAAAGGGTAAAGGATTAATTATCTTATTCTTTCCTTTATTTCTCTTTTCTATATTAATATTAGAACTTATAAAAGTATTATTAATATATTAGACTTCTAAGTTATTATCGATATTCTCTAGATTCCTAAACTGATTATACTTCGGGGGGAGAATTATACTAGATATAAAGTTTTAATCTTATTATAATATCTTAATACTTTTCTTAAATATTTTGTATTTAGTATCTCGAGAAGAAGATATATTATTAAAGAGGAAATAAGATTTAGAGGAAGTTATAAAAGAGTAAAAGTAGAAGTAAGAGTTGTAAGTAAAAAGTAAATAAGTAAGTAGTAGAAATAAAGAGGATAATAAAAGTAATAATACTTATATTATTATTTAATAGAATAAACCTTCTTTTAATAACTTTAATAGTTTTCTAGATAAAGAAGATTATAAGTAAAATATTATTTAGAAAGCTACTAATTAGTTAAAAAGATTAATATTAAGTTATTAATAATATAATAATATATTATAGAAATTCGATAAAGAATAAGATTATACTATTCTTAAAATTAATAATTATAAAGTTAAGAAAGTTGAAGAGTTTTAAAAGCTTATATATATATAGTAGTTATATAGATTATATATTTAAAATATATATATACTAGATATACTTATAAGTTTACTTTACTACTAAAAGTAATTTTAGGAATCTATTAGCTAAGATTAATATAATATATATAAAGATTATTTATATAATAAGCTTAATATATCCAGATTATTATAATAAAGTTATAAAAGTCTTTTAAAAATATTTTATTTTATATTAATAATTAACTAAAGTAATTAAGTTATTTTTATAATAAACTAATATAATTAGTTAAAAACAAAGATTATAATAATAATTATAATAAGTATTAAAAAAGTATATAATAAAGATAAAAGTAAAAATAATTATATATATTAGTTAAAGATAAATAAGTTTAAAATCTTTATTTTAAACTTATTAGTAATATATAATTAGTTAGCTTTTCAATAAATACTATTTAAAGTAAATATAAATATAAATATAAATATAAAAGTAAATTATAGTTTCAATCTATTTAATAAATATAATATAAATTAAATAAATAATTAATATATAAAATAAATAATAACTTCTTTTATTATTATAATAATAATTAATATAACTTTTATTTAATAATTTATTAAAAATAATATATTATATTTATAAACTATATTTATTATAGTAATAAATATATATTAAAATTTATTACTCTTTAACTTATTATATTATAAATACTTTGAAGTTAATAATATAGTTTATATTTATATTATATCTTTTTTATAAAATTGTTTTATAAATTATTATTATATTATATATATTTTATATAATAATTATTAAGAGTTTAAAAAAGTAAGAAAGATTAAATAAGTTATTAGATAATATTATTAGTTATATAAAATATATATAATATATATATAATAAAGAAGATAAAAAAGATAATAAAAATATATAATATCGAGAAAGTATATAATATTAAAAGAGTAAAAAGAGTAGAAAAAGTAAAGAAAGTAAAAAGAAAGTTTTTATATTATATTAATTCTTACTTTAACTTTTTTTATATTTAATTAACTTATAATTAGAATTAATTATTTTATTATCTATTAATTATTATTAATTATTTATTAACTTTGAAAAACCTATAAAAACTAGATTATATATATATATATATTATTTATTTATATTATATTATTATTATAATAGTTTAGAATAAAGGTTTATATAATTTTATTTTATAATATTAACGATAATATAATTAAATATCTATATAAATTACTTCTTAAAACTATTATTTTATATTTATAACTATATAACTTTTAACTTTATATTTAATATTAAATTAATTTATTATTCTAAAATACTTTTAAAAAGAGTATTTAATTAACTTTTTATTATATTTCAAATAATTAGTATCAACTATCTTCGATTAATATCAACTGTTATCGACTATTATCGATTATTATTAATTACTTATATATACTTTAAGTATATATAATTTAAGTAATATATATAACTCTTTACTATATATAAGCTCTTCTAATTTTAAACTCTTCTTAGTTTTTTAATTATAAATTCTAAGATTATTTAATATTTTTATTAATAGTCTTATTATATTATTTATAATTTAATTACCTTTTCAACTATATTAATAGTCTACTAAATAATATTAATATTATAATCCTTCTTTATCTCTGAATTATTAAGATTCTTTAAATAGTAAAAGTAGATTTATTCTAATATTATTAATATATAATATTTACTTCTTTTCTTATACTTTTATTATATCTACTTTTTACTAATCTACTATAAGTCTTAAAACTCAAATCTATAATTATATATCGAATACCTCTTTAAATATATTTATATACTACTTTAGATAATACTCTCGGTTAAACTTTAATATAAAGAAATATAGTAATATTTCTTTTTAAAACTTAGTTTAGTCTTTAAGAGTTTATAGATATTTAAAAGCTAATCTAAATATTATTTTAAATAGAAGATAAATTATTCTTAGAATAACTTAAAAGTAAATCTCTTATATCTATTTATTTATATTAATTAGGCTTTATTTGGCTTAGTTAGAATATTAATACTTATTTATAATAATAAAATAAAAGTAAAAGTATTTAATAACTTTCTTTTATATTTAGATTATTAATAATACTTACTTCTTTTATTCTAAATCTAACTATTAATTTGTTAATAAAGTAAATAAAGAAAATATAAATATAATTTATAGTATTTATAAACTATATTAAATATTAATTTCTACTTTAACTTATAGTTAAATATAATATATTAATAATATATAATATATTTTAAACTCTAATTTTATAATTATAATAATAACTTTATTAAGTTATTTTCTAAATATAGTTTTTAACCTTATTAAACTATATATTAACTAAGATTCTCTTTTTAAAATCTAAGCTTTTAGATAGTTAAGAAACTTCTATCTATATATAGAAGAAGATAATTAAAAGTTAAATATATTAATATATTATTTACTTTATAGATAATAATTTTAAATATTAATATATTATTAATTAAATAGAAGGCTTTATATTATAGTTCGCCGAAAAGCGATATATATATTTAGAATATACTTTTAACTTATTAATTAATAATATTACTTACTTTCTAATAAATCTTATAAAAAAGTAAAGAGTTATAAATACTTATTATTATTTAAAATAAAAGGAAGATATTACTTTTAAGCTTTTTTATTAGTAATTTAAACTATTAGCTAATCTAGTTAATATTGATAATAAAAATAAATAAAAGTATAAAGACTTTATTTATAAATTTAATAAAGATTATTATAATTACTCTTTTATAAGTTATATTATTAGTAAAAGTTATAAAGAAGATATTAAGTTTCTATATATTATTAATAATAATAATATAGATATTATAATTATAAAGAAAGTTTATAAACTATCTATTAAGAATATTATAATTATTATAAACTAATAAGAATATACTTCTTATATTTAAAACTAATAATTTATTATTATTTATATAATAACCTTTATTATAAATACTTTATAAACTATATTAAAAAACTAATTATAATAGTTTATTAAAATACTTTAATATTTCTTTACTTTACTTTGAACTACTCTTCTAATTCAAAGTAATTATAACTAAAGCTTTCTTTTTTTTATAATATACTACTTTTAAACTCTCTATTATATAATAGATAAAATTAATAAATATTAGAATATCTTAAAAAAGTTTAAAGAAGATAATATATTATTAAAAATAGAAATTGAAATTATTATATATACTTATTAATTAAAATAGAATTAAGTAAAAGATAATATCTAAAGAAAAACTCTTTTCTAAATAGATTAAAAGATATAAAGTATTTAGATTTAATAAAGTTTATAAGTAGAAACTATTTAATAATATTATATAAGCTAATAAAGAATAATATTATTTATTAAACTAATATTTTTATTAACTTCAAAGTTAATATATTTACTTTAATTAATATTTCCTTTTTATAATAACTTTATTATAATCTTAGATTTATAATTAAATATCTAAAGATATTTTTATAAGTTAAAGAATATAATAATATAAATAAACTATTAATTATTTATTATACTTTATTTAATCTTATAATTAATAGTTATATTTAATCTTTTACTCTTTTCTTAATTATTTACTTAAGTAACTATATTATAATACTAAATTGTAAATAGCTTATAAAGAATTATATATTAGTTGATTATATTTAAAGATATCTTATCTAACTTAAAGATCTATTTCTAATAATAACTTATATTAGAAACTATAATATTAATATATAATAATATAAACTAGAAAGAATAAATAATAT
>JANHAA010000341.1:0-23226 GCA_026225975.1 Clarireedia hainanense | reverse complement strand
ATATTAAAGTAATATTAAACTTAATATTAATAATTTAATAAATTCTAATTTAAATCTTAAATTAATAAATTAATCGAGTTCGAGATTAGCTAACTAGGTTAAGTAGTATTTCTAAGTATAAATACTAATATCTTTAATAAATTCTAAATTAATATTAATTCTAAACTTAGTATCTAATAGTAGTAGAAGGCTAAAGTAATATATATTAAACTTATCTTTTAACTTAAAGTAGGTTTTAGCAAGTAAATAATAATTAATAAGAAAATATTCGAAAGTCTTCTTTTTATTATATTTATATTTATTATTATTAATAAAGTTTAATTAGTATATATAAACTTTAATATAGTTATACTTTAACTTTAGTTAATAAAAAATATTAGTTATAATTTATTTAGTTTTAAGAAAGATTAAGATTCTACTTTGAGAAGTTAATTTATAGATTAAAATATAATTAGTTTTAAGATCTTTATTTTATTTAAACTTCGTAGTTTATATTAAAACTAATTTTTATTTCTAAATCTTAATATACTTAATATTAATACTAAGATAAGTAAAACTAGTTAATTAAAAGTCTAGTTCTAAACTAATTACCTTTTTAATTAGTTTATCTATTATTTTATTACTTTTTATATTATAATACTTTAGAATCTAAGCTAGTTTAATACTAATACTTTTATTAACTATTTAGTTATTAATATTATAAATCTTTATTAGTTATTTTTATTTTAAATTATTATTAAACAAGTTTAACTTATATAGTTTAGCTTAATTATTATTATAAATAGTATATTCTTATCTTTTTTAAACTAGTTAACTAGCTAATTCAATTATCTAAATTACTTTGTTTAATTCGCTATTATATACTAGTTAGTTTAAATCGATATTCTATTTATATATTTAGATTAACTTTTAGTTTAAATCTAAAAAAACTAGTCTAACTTTTATTCTAATCTCAGTTTATAATTAAGACTTGTTTATATAAAAGAAGAGCTAATTTAGTATTAGTATAGATATTAACTTCTAATAATTTTTAATTTTATTTTTCTTCGAAAATTAACTAATTCAAATTAAAAAGAGGTTTAAAAGTATTTAAAAGAAGAATTTAAAAGAATAAATCTTTTCAAGTTTATTTAGATTAACTAGTAAATATATTAATTACTTAATTTAATCTATTTATACTAGCTTTGATACTAGCTTTAATCTTAGCTTCGATCTTAACTTTCATCTAGTTTTTAGAAGATATAAGAAGCTAAAACTAGAAATAAACTTTTAATAACTTTATAACTCTTAGTAACTTTATAACTTTTAGTAATCTAATAGCTTTTAATAACTTAATAAGTTCTAATAATCTTCTTAAAATAATTTATAAATTAAGTAGTTTTTTAAAAGTTTAAAAGACTAAAAAGTATATTAATAAGTAGTATTAGCAAGATAAATATTAAAAAGTATTAATATAGCTTTAATATCTATAGTTAGAATAAAACTAGTTTTAAAAATACTTAGTATTTTCTAAAAAGTTAAATTTTAAAATAATCGAAGTTAGATTTTAAAACTAGTTTATCTTTTATATTAAATTAGAAAGTTATAGTTTGAGATACTAATAATATAAACGATATATAGTTAGTATATTATATAAAGAGATAAATTAATCTAAGTATTAATTAGTTGATTAATTTAAAGAAATAATAATTTAGTTTAATTAACTTAGATAATAATATAATTTTTAAATTTAAAAGTATTATCGAACTAAATTCTAAATTATCTTATTAGCTTAAAGAAGTATATTACTTATTAATTTAGTAATTTAATTAAATAAGCTACTAAGTTATTTATAAAGAAATATATTAACTTAGTTTTCTTAAAGTTAAAATCGATATTATTCACTATTCTAAAGGAATATAACTTATTAACTTCTTTTTCTAATATTTAATAATTCTTTTTAAAATTAGTAAAACTAACTACTAATATAATATTATTTATATAAAACTAGATTAAATAGCTAATTATTAGAAAAAGATCTCGAATATAAATTAAAAATAAAATTAGACTAATCGAGTTATTTTAGAGAATCTTAATATTAATTAAATAAAAAGGTTTAATTTGATTATCAAAAGTTAATCTTAATTATTTAACTTCTAAAAAGAAACTAACTTAAACTATTAAACTAATTAGAAGTTTAAACTCTTTTAAAATAACTAATAATTAATTTTTAGATATATAATCAAAAGTTCTTTTAATATTAAGAAATAAAACTAATATTTTAAAATTAGCTATATAATTTTCTTTAATTTTAATTGCTAGTAAAAACTTAGTATTAATTATAAACTTTTTAAGTTTACTTCTAATTTAAAAGTTATAAAGAAAGCTAGTAGTTTTAACTAAATAATTTAGTCTTTTAACTAGTATCCTCTTATTAACTTTTTTTAAATAATTAAATAGTAAGATTACTTTATAAACTTTTAAAATTAAGTAATTTAGCTTTTTAGCTTTTTTAAATATTATATTGATTACTTAGTATTAGTAAATAAGATAATAACTAATATTAATAAATAAATTATAAACTTTATAAAATAAACTAAAAATAGTTATATAAGTTTTATTAATAATTTCTTAATTAATTCTATTTAATTTAAAAGTTTTTCTTTTAATTTTTATTAAATAAACTCTCTTAAACTTATTAATTATTAGTTCTAATTAGAAGTCGACTTTATAAGTATTTTAAATAAGATTAATTGATATTAAAAGCTAAAAGAATAAAGTAGATTTTAATATTCTTACTTTTTCTTCGAAAGTTAACTAGTTAAAAATTAAAAGTAAATTCCGATTTTAATAGCTTTTAATATAACTAAATATTTTAAATATTAACTTTAAGTTTTTAGTTTTTAAAAAAATATTCTAGTAACTTCTTTTAATATATTTAATAGCTAAAAAGTATTAATTCTAAATTAGTTAATAAACTTTTTAATTTTATTTTTAATTTAGTTTTTAAGTTTTTAATATTGATTTTCAAAGAGATTTAAATTTAAAAGTTTATTAAAGTTTAGCTTTTAATTTAGACTTAATTTTTAAAATTACTATATTCGATATTAGTTTAATTATCTATACTAGTTCTATATTAATAACTTTTAAAAACTCGATATTCGATATTTCAAGATTTAAACTAGTTTTAATAAACTTTAAGAGTTTTTAATTTAGAATTAAACTCTTTTTAGTTAAATTAATAAAACTAGTTTTAAAGAGATTTTAATTAGTCTTTTTAGTATTAAAAATTTAAAAGAGATTAAAATAGTTTTAATTTAACTTTAAATTCTTAATTATAAAAAAAATTAATAAGTAATCTAATTCTAAATCCTTTAATATTTATTAGTTATTAATATATTTTACTACTCTTTAAATAATAAATATTAAATCTAAAACTAATAAATTAGTTTCTTTAAAGAAAGTTTTAGTTTTAAAGTTATTAAGTAAATTAAAACTATTTTCTTTAATCTAGTTAACTAATTAAAACTTTTTTTAAATATTAGTTAATTCTAAATTTTACTAAAAATAGTATATATTAAAATCTCCTAAAATAAATAAATTAGTTAAAATAGTTTTAAAAAATAAATTTCTTTTAACTATTTTATTTAATTTACTTTTAACTTAACTAGTTTTATTATAAATATTAATTATTTCGAATATATTAATTCTTTTACCTAGTTATATTATTAATAAATTCGAATCTATATTATTAAATATTAGTATTATATTAGTAATAAGAACTTTTAAAATATAAATAAAAGTTTATAATTTAAAGTCCTAGTATAGTACTAATAGTTAATTAAAGTTAATATAAGTTATAAATTAACTATTTAACTAATTTAAGTTCTTAGTTATAATCTATAGTTTTTAGATAATTAATAAGTTAATTTTTAATTTAATAACTAGTTTTAAAACTAATTTAGTTTTTAATAAGTTTTTATTAAGATTTATTTATAAAACTTAAATATCTTAACTATTTATAAACTAATAATAACTCTTTTTATTACTTTATATACTTTATATAATTTACTATTATTAATATAAAATTAAGAGTAGTTAGTATATTTTAAAGTTAAATATAAATAAACTTTCTTATAAATATTATAAATATTATAAATATATTATAAAGTTATATATAGCTTTGTATATAGTTTATATTTAGCTTAGTATTTATAAAATTAAGTTATATATCTAAATCCTTAATATTTAATATATTATATTAATTTAATTATACTTAATAGCTTTTTAACTTTAATTAAGATTCTAATAATATATATTTAGTTCTTAATATACTTTTCAACTTTCTTACTAATCTTAAAAGAGATTATTATAAAGTTAACTCTTTTAACTATTTAGTTAACTTTTGATAAAAGTTAATAAAGAGTTTTAATTAGTTTAAGATTTAAAGAGTTATTAAAAGTTTTTATTTTATTTAATACTAGTTTTATACTTTTAAAAGTATTAAAGTTAATTATAAAGATTTTATATAATACTATTTTAAACTAAAGTTTATTCTTTTAAATACTTTTAAAATTAAAAAGATTTTTCTAAATATTAAGCTTTTCAATTAAAAAATCAATTATATAAAAGGAAATAGTTATTAATATTAAGTTCTTTTTATTAGTAGTACTAGTAATAATTAAGATTACTAAGCTTTTAATACTTTTAACTTTAAAAACTTTATTAATAGTATTTCAAATTAAAAGAGTTATAATAAAATAGTTTATTATAATATAAAAGATATTGAAAAAACTTATATAATTATCTAAATCAATTTGATCTTTCAATATTCTTATTAATTATAATCTAATAAATCGAATAAAGTAATTAACTTTATTATATAATCTAGTATTATTAAAATATCGTTATTATTATTGAAAATCACAATTTTTACTTTATATTATTGAATTTTCTTTTAAAACTTAAAAATATAAAAATATTAGAAAATCATTAAAAATTATTAAAAAACAAATAAAAAAAAAGATTTACTTTAACTTAATATATTTCTATAAACTTGATAAAGTTACTTGTTTATTAATATACTTTCTTATTATTAAAATATTACTATTATAGTTAAAATCTAAATAGAATATATTACAATTTTAATTATTTACTTTATCGATATTAAAGATAATATTAAAGATAATATTAAACTAAATAGACTTAATTTAATAATATTAAGAAATATTAAATATTCCTTTTATAATACTACTAGTACTAGATTATAAGATTATATTATTATAATTACTAGTCAATACTATTATATTAGGATATTTACTTTAAATAGTAATAGCTAAGATATATTTTAAAGCTATAATAATATAAAGTTTAAAACTTCAACTAATTAATAAAACTTTAACTTTGAAATCTATATAATTACCTTTTTTACTTCTAGCTTTTCTACTAATATAATATTTATTAGATCTAGCTTTCTAATTAATATTAATATAGAAATAAATATTAATATATCTTTTTTACTTCTTTTTTACTACTTTAATACTAATATTAACTTTACTAAATTCTTAAATATTTTAAATTTCAATCTACTAACTAAATCTACTTTTAATATAACTATTAATAATATAACTTACTACTTTTTTAAATAAATTAACTTCTTTATATTTATTAAATTAGTTAAAGTATTTAAAGTTAATATTTAAATAACTACTACTAATAATCTAATAAATTAACTAATTATCGAAATTTATAATTTAATCTTTAAAGTAGTATTTATAATTATCTCTTAAGAAAAATAAATATTACTTTTAAACTTAATATAAATCTTTAGAAACTATATTGAAAAGAATATAATTAGAAAAATAACTAATATATTAACTTTCTAAATAAACAATTTAGAATATATTATTCGGAAAATTAAAATTTAAACTAAGTTTAAAACTTAAAAATCTTTAATTTAACTTTTAATAACTTAGTTTCTAATAATTTAACTTCTAGTAACTTTAATACTTTTAATAACCTTTTTATAAAAAGTAATAAAAATTATTTAAAATCTAATCTAAACTTCTTTTACTAATATTACTATTAATATAAAGATTATTAATAAATAGAAAATTATAAAATCTAAAACTAAATCTAAATAAGTTAAAGTTAAAATAACTAATTAATTAATTTTAATCTATAATATTTTAACTTCCTTCTCTACTTTTTCAATCTAAAATACTATTAATAAAGCTTTTAAAATTAAAAGTATTAAAAGCTTTATAATCTTAACTATTATTAATACTACTAATAAAAAGAACTTAATATTAATAACTATTTCTTTTTATATAATTGATTTCTTAATTAAAAAGCTTAATATTTAGAAAAACTTTTTTAATTTTAAAAGTATCTAAAAAAATAAACTCTAATTTAAAATAATATTATATAGAATCTTTATAATTAACTTTAATATTTCTAAAAATATAAAATTAATACTAAATAAAATAAAAACTTTTAATAACTCTTTATTAACTTTTATTAGAAGTTAACTAAGTAGTTAAAAAAGCTAGTTTAATAATAATCTTCTTTAAGATTATTAAGGAAGTTGAAAAGTATATTAAGAATTAAATATATATTACTAGAATTTTAATTAGAGTTGAAAAGCTATTAAATATAACTAAATTAATATAATATATTAAATATTAAAGATTTAAATATATAACTTAATTTTATAAATATTAAACTAAATATAAATTATATATAAAGTTATATATAACTTTATAATATATTTATAATATTTATAATATCTATAAGAAAGTTTATTTATATTTAACTTTAAAGTATATTAACTACTTTTAATTTTATATTAGTAATAATAAATTATATAAAGTATATAAAATAATAAAAAAAGTTATTATTAATTTATAAATAATTAAGATATCTAGATTTTATAAATAAATCTTAATAAAAATTTACTAGAAATTAAATTAGCTTTCGAACTAACTATTAAATTAAAAATTAACTTATTAATTATCTAAAAATTATAGATTATAACTAAGAATCTAAACTAATTAAATAGTTAATCTATAATTTATACTAACTTTAACTAACTACTAATACTATATTAGAACTTCAAATTATAAACTCTTATTTATATTTTAAAAATTCTTATTACTAATATAATACTAATACTTGATAATATAGATTTAAACTTATTAGTAATATAACTAAGTAAAAAAATTAATATACTCGAAATAGTTAATATTTATAATAAAACTAGTTAAATTAAAAGTAAATTAAATAAAATAGTTAAAAGAAGTTTATTTCTTAAAGTTATTTTAACTAATTTATTTATTTTAAAAGATTTTAATATATATTATCTTTAGTAGAATTTAGAGTTAGTTGATATTTAAAAGAAAATTTAATTAATTAATTAGATTAAAAAGAATAATCTTAATTTATTTAATAATTTTAAAATTAAAACTTTCTTTAAAGAAACTAGCTTATTAGTTTTAAATCTAATATTTATTATTTAAAGAGTAGTAAAGTATATTAATAATTAGTAAATATTAAATAACTTAAAATTAAATTATTTACTAATCTTTTTTATAATTAAGAATTTAAAAGTAAATCAAAACTATTCTAATTTCTTTTAAACTTTCAATATTAAGAAAACTAATTAGAATTTCTTTAAAATTAGTTTTATTAATTTAGTTAAAAAGAGTTTAATTCTAAATTAAAAATTTTTAGAGTTTATTAGAACTAGTTTAAATTTTAAAATATTAAATATTAAGTTTTTAGAAATTATTAGTATAAAGTTAATATAGATAATTAAGTTAGTATTAAATATAATAATTTTAAAAATCAAGTTTAAACTAAGAGCTAAACTTTAGTAGACTTTTAAATTTAAATTCTTTTAAAAATCAATATTAAAAGTTTAAAAATTAAATTAAAGTTAAAAAGCTTATTAATTAATTTAGAATTAATATTTTTTAGTTATTAAATATATTAAAAAAAGTTATTAGAATACTTTTTTAAAAACTAAAAACTTGAAATTAATATTTAAAGTATTTAACTATACTAAAAATTATTAAAATCGGAATTTATTTTTAATTTCTAATTAATTAACTTTCGAAGAAAAAGTAAAAATATTAAAATCTACTTTATTCTTCTAGTTCTTAATATTAATTAATTCTATTTAGAATATTTATAAAGTTGATTTTTAATTAGAACTAATAATTAATAAACTTAAAAAAGCTTATTTAATAAAAATTAAAAAAAAACTTCTAGATTAAATAGAATTAACTAGGAAATTATTAATAAAGTTTATATAACTATTTTTAATTTATTTTATAAAGTTTATAATCTATTTATTAATATTAATTACTATTTTATTTACTAGTACTAAGTAATTAATATAATATTTAAAAAAGCTAAAAAGTTAGATTATTTAATTTCGAAAACTTATAAAATAATTTTATTATTTAATTATTTTAGAAAAGTTAATAAGAGAATATTAATTAAAAAACTAAATTATTTAATTAAAACTATTAACTTTCTTTATAACTTTTAAATTAGAAATAGATTTAAAAAGTTTATAATCGATATTAAACTTTTACTAATAATTAAAATCAAAGAAAATTATATAACTAATTTTAAAATATTAGTCTTATTTCTTAATATTAAAAGGACTTTTAATTATATATTTAAGAATTGATTATTAACTATTTTAAAAGAGTTTAAACTTCTAATTAATTTAATAATTTAGATTAGTTTCTTTCTAAAAGCTAGATAGTTAAGATTAACTTTTGATAATTAAATTAAACTTTTTTATCTTATTAATACTAAGATTTTTTAAAATAGTTTAATTAGTCTAATTTTATTTTTAATTTATATTTAAAACCTTTTTCTAATAATTAGCTATTTAATCTAGTCTTATATAGATAATATTATATTAATAGCTAGCTTTACTAGTTTTAAAAAGAATTATTAAATATTAGAAAGAGAAGCTAATAAGTTATATTCTTTTAGAATAATAAATAATATTAATTTTAACTTTAAGAAAACTAAGTTAATATACTTCTTTATAAGAAATTTAATAGTTTATTTAATTAAATTATTAAATTAGTAAGTAATATACTTTTCTAAATTAATAAGATAACTTAGAATTTAGTTTAATAATACTTTTAAATTTAAAAGTTATATTATTATCTAAGTTAATTAAACTAAATTAGTATTTCTCTAAGTTAATCAATTAATTAATATCTAGACTAGTTTATCCTCTTATATTATATATTAGTTATATATTATTTATATTATTAGTATTTTAAACTATAACTTTCTAATTTAATATAAAAAATAAATTAGCTTTAAAACCTAACTTTAATTATTTTAAAATTTAACTTTCTAGAAAATACTAAGTATTTTTAAAACTAATTTTATTTTAGTTATAGATACTAAAGCTATACTAATACCTCTTAATATTTATTTTACTAGTATTATCTATTAATATACTTTCTAATCTCTTAAACTCTTAAAAGATTATTTAATTTATAAATTACTTTAAGAAGATTATTAAAAACTAAGTTATTAGAAGCTAAGTTATTAAGAGTTATAAAGTTATTAAGAGTTACAAAGTTACTAAAAGTTATAAAGTTACTAGAAATTATAAAATTATTAAAAGTTTATTTCTAACTCTTTATATCTTCTAAAAACTAAATAGAAGTTAAGATCAAAATTAGAATTAAAGCTAGTATTAAAGTTAATATAAATAAACTAGATTAGATAATCAATATACTTATTAATCAACTTTAATAAACTTAAAAAGATTTATTCTTTTAAATTCCTTTTTTAAATACTTCTAAACCTCTTTTTAATCTAAATTAGTTAATTTTCGAAAGACAATAAAATTAAAGATTATTAAGAATTAGTATTTATACTAATATTAAATTAGTTTACTTTTTATATAAACAAGTCTCAATTATAAACTAGAACTAGAATAAAAGTTAAACTAGCTTTTTTAAACTTAAACTAAAAGTTAATCTAAATATATAAATAGAATATTAACTTAAATTAGTTAATATATAATAATAAATTAAAAAGAGTTATTTAGATAGTTAAATTAGTTAACTAACTAACTTAAAAAAGATAAGAATATATAATCTATAATAATAACTAAGTTAAATTATATAGACTAAACTTATTTAATAATAATCTAAAGTAGAAATAATTAATAAAAGTATATAATACTAATAACTAAATAATTAATAAAAGTACTAATATTAAACTAGTTTAAATACTAAGATATTATAATATAAAAAGTAATAAAATAGTAAACAAACTAATAAAAGAAATAACTAGTTTAAAATTAGATTTTTAATTAATAAATTTTACTTATCTTAGTATTAATATTAAAAGTATTAAAATTTAGAAATAAGAATTAATATTAATATAAATTACAAAGTTAAGATAAAATAAAGATTCTAAAACTAATTATATTTTAATCTATAAATTAACTTTCTAAAATAGAATTTCGATTTCTTTTAAAACTAAGTAAATTATAATTAATACTTTTTATTAATTAAAATTAGAGTATAATTATATTAAAGTTTATATATATTAATTAAACTTTATTAGCGATAATAAATATAAGTATAATAAAAAGAAGATAATTAAATACTTTTTTATTAATTATTAACTACTTACTAAAATCTATTTAAAGTTAAAAGATAAGTTTAATATATATTATTTTAGCTTTCTACTACTTTTAGATATTAAGTTTAGAATCGATATTAACTTAGAATTTATCAAAGATACTAGTATTTATATTCGGAAATACTACTTAATCTAGTTAATTAACCTTGAACTTAATTAATTTATTAATCTAGAATTTAAATTAGAATTTATCAAATTATTAATATTAAATTTAATATTACTTTAATATCAATTTAATATTATATATTAAAACTATTTTAACTTAATACTTTTCTTAATATTAAAAATTGGAATTTGCTTTTTTTATTATTATTTCTTTTATTAGAGTTTAACTTTTAATATCCTTTTACTATATATAATATTATATATATATAGTCTTTATATATATCTAGCTACTAATAATTTAACTACTAGTTATTCTACTATAGTTTTAAATTTATATAAGATATTAAAATGAAAAAAAAAAAAGATCGAAAAAGTAAAGAAAAAAGTCGAAGTATTATAAATTAAAATTAGTTAATTAGTTATTTTAGCTTTAATCTATTTAAACTTAGTTTTAGATTCTACTATTTTCTATTTATTAATAGTACTTATACTAATAGTAATATTAGTAAAAGAGGTTTAAACTAGATTTTAAATAATTTTTATTACTTTTTATAAAAGAGTTATTAAAAATATTAAAGTTATTAAAAGTTAAATTACTAAAAGTTAAATTATTGGAAGTTAAGTTAAAAGCTTTTAGATTTTAAATTTAATTTAGATTTTAATCTTCTAGATAATATATTCTAAATTGTTTATTTAGAAAGTTAATATATTAGTTATTTTTCTAATTATATTCTTTTTAGTATAATCTTTAAAGATTTATATTAAGTTTAAAAGTAATATCTATCTTTTTTAAAAGATAATTATAAATACTATTTTAAAAATCAAGTTATAAACTTTAGTAATTAATTAGTTTACTAGATTATTTATAATAGTTATTTAAATATTAGTTTTAAATACTTTAATTAATTTAGTAGATATAAAGAAGTTTATCTATTTAAGAAAGTAGTAAATAGTATTACTAATAATTATATTAAAAGTAAATCTAGCTAGTAAATCGAAGTTTAAAATCTCCGAAAATCTAGTAAAATTAATATTAGTATTAAAATAGTAGGAAAAAAGTGAAGAAGATATATTAATATCTATTTCTATATTAATATTAATTAAAGAGCTAGATCTAATAAATATAATATTAGTTAAAAAGTTAAAAGAGAGAGTAGTTAAGTAGATTTCAAAGCTAAAGCTTTATTAGTTAATTAGAGTTTTAAACTCTATATTATAGTTTTAGAATATATCCTAACTATTACTATTTAAAGTAGATATCTTAATATAATAATATTAATTAGTAACTATAATAATATAATCTTATAATTTAATATTAGTAATATTATAAAAGGAATATTTAATATTTCTTAATATTATCGAATTAAACTTGTTTAATTTAATATTATCTTTAATATTATCTTTAATATTAATAAAATAGATAATTAAAATTATAATATATTCTATTCGGATTTTAGATATAATAGTAATATCTTAATAATAAAGAAGTATATTAATAAATAAATAGCTTTATTAAGTTTATAGAAATATATTAAATTAAAGTAAATCTTTTTTATTTATTTTTTTTAATGATTTTTAATAATTTTCTAATATTTTTATATTTTTTGGATTTTAAGTAAAAATTTAATAATATAAAGTAAAAATCGTGATTTTCAATAATAATAATAATATCTCAATAATACTAAGTTATATAATAAAGCTAATTACTTTATTCGATCTACTAAACTATAATTAATAAGAATATTAAAAGATTAAATCGATTTAGATAAGAATTTAAGTTTTTTTAATAACTTTTTATTATTATATAAAATAAATAGCTTTATTAAGTCTATAGAAGTATATTAAATCGAAATAAAACTTTTTTATTTATTTTTTTAATAATTTTTAATAATTTTCAAATATTTTTATATTTTTAAATTTTAAATAAAAATTCGATAATATAAAGTAAAAATCGCGATTTTCAATAATAATAATAATATCTTGATAATACTAGATTATATAATAAAGTTAATTACTTTATTTAATCTACTAGATTATAATTAATAAGAATATTAAAAGATTAAATTAATTTAGATAATTATATAAGTTTTTTCGATAATTTTTTTTTTATTCTAGATCGATTTATTCTCTTATATAATATACTAATTATATATTATTTATATTACTAGTATTTTAGATTATAGTTTCTCGATTTAATATAAAAGATAAGTTAGTTTTAAAATTTAATTTCGATTATTTTAAAATTTAACTTTCTAGAAAATACTAAATATTTTTAAAACTAGTTTTATTCTAACTATAGATATTAAAGTTATATTAATACTCTTTAATATTTATCTTATTAATATTATTTATTAATATACTCTTTAATCTTTTAAATTTTTAAAAGATTATTTAATTTATAAATTACTTTAAGAAAGTTATTAAAAGTTACTAAGTTATTAAAAGTTACTAAGTTTTTAAAAGTTAGATTACTAGAAACTAGATTATTAAAAGTTATAAAGTTATTAAAAGTTTATTTCTAATTTTAACTTCTTATACTTTCTAAAAACTAGATAAAAGTTAAAATCGAAACTAAAACCAAAGCTAATATTAAAGTTAATATAAATAAATTAAATTAGATAATTAATATATTTATTAATTAATTTAAATAAGTTTAAAAAAATTTATCTATTTAAATTCCTCTTTTAAATACTTTTAAATCTTTTTTTAATTTGAATTAATTAATTTTCAAAAGAGAATAAAGTTAAAAACTACTAGAAGTTAATATCTATATTAGTATTAAACTAGCTCTCCTTTTATATAAGTAGATTTTAATTATAAACTAAAACTAAAATAAAGATTAGATTAACTTTTTTAATTTTAAACTAAAAGCTAATTTAAATATATAAGTAGAATATTAATTTAAATTAGTTAATATATAATAATAAACTAGAAGAAGTTATTTAAGTAATTAAATTAACTAGTTAATTAACTTAAAAAGGATAAGAATATATAATTTATAATAATAATTAAGTTAGATTATATAAACTAAACTTATTTAATAATAATATTAAACTAATTAAAATAATTCTTAGTTTGATAACATAGTAATATTATATCGAACTATATATTAATAAAAAATCTTATATTTTAAACCTCCTCTACTTAGTTAATTCTCTCGCTTAATAAAGAACTTTGTTTTTTCTTTACTAAAGCTTAACTTTTAATATTACTTTATTTTAAAGAAATTTTATACTTAGCTTTATATACTTAGTTGTTAACAGATTAATTACTAATTATCTTACTATAGTCTCAGATTCAAAAAGGATATTAAAATAATAAAATAAATAAATATTTAATAATAATTTAAAGTAAAAATAATTAATAAAAGTATATAATATTAATAACTAAATAGTTAATAAAAGTATTAATATTAAATTAATTTAGGTTTTAAGATATTATAACTTAGAAAGTAATAAAATAGTAAATAAATTAGTAAAAGAAATAATTAGTTTAAAATTAGACTTTTAATTAATAAGTTTTATTTATCTTAATACTAATATTAAGTATATTAAGATTTAGAAATAAGAATTAACTTTAATATAAATTATAAAGTTTAGATAAAATAAAAATTTTAAAATTAATTATATTTTAACTTATAAATTAACTCTTTAAAGTAGAATCTTAATCTCTTTTAAAACTAAATAAGCTATAATTAATACTTTTTACTAGTTAAAGCTAGATTATAACTATATCAAGACTTATATATACTAATTAAGCTTTATTAGTAATAATAAATATAAATATAATAAAAAGAAGATAGCTAAAAACCTTTTAATTAATTATTAACTACTTACTAAAATCTATTTAAAGCTAAAAGATAAATTTAATATATATTACTTTAACCTTTTACTACTATTAAATATTAAGCTTATAATAGTAAATTATTATATACAACTAAGCTGGAAATAAAAAACTATCGAAAAAACCTATATAGTTATCTAAATCGATCTAATCTTTCGATATTCTTATTAATTATAGCTTGGTAGATCGAATAAAGTAATTAGCTTTATTATATAACTTAGTATTATCGAGATATTATTATTGTTACTGAAAATTACAATAATTACTTTATATCGTCGAATTTTCACTTAAAACTTAAAAATATAAAAATATTAGAAAATTATTAAAAATCATTAAAAAAATAAATAAAAAAGACTTATTCTAACTTAATATATCTTTATAAACTTAATAAAGCTACTTACTTATTAATATATCTTCTTGTTATTAAGATACTATTGTTATAGCTAAAATCCGAATAGAATATATTGTAATTTTAACTATCTACTCTATTAATATTAAAGATAATATTAAATTAAACTAGTTTAATTCGATAATATTAAGTAATATTAAATATACTTTCTATTATACTATTAGTACTAGATTATAAAACTACTATACTATTATTACTAATTAAGACTACTAATAATAGAATATTTACTTTAGATAGTAATAGTTAGAATATATCTTAAAACTATAATATAGAGTTTAAAACTCTAACTAATTAATAGAGCTTTAGCTCCGAAATTTATATAACTACTCTCTTTGTTTCTAGATCTTTTATTAATATTATATTTATTAAGTTTAGCTTTTTAATTAATATTAATATAGAAATAGATATTAATATATCTTTATTATTTTTTCTTACTATTTTAATACTAATATCAACTTTACTAGATTCTTAGATATTCTAAGTTCTAATCTATTAGCTAGATCTATTTTTAATATAACTATTAATAATATAACTTACTACCTCTTTAAATAGATTAACTCTTTTATATTTACTAAACTAATTAAAGTATTTAAAGCTAATTCTTAAATTAATACTTAAGTACTTATTATAAATAACTTAGTTAACTAACTTATCTTCAAAGTTTATAACTTTATCTTTAAAATAGTATTTATAACTATCTTCTAAGAAAAGTAAATATTATTATTAGATTTATTACAAGTCTTTAAAGACTATATTGAAAAAGGTATAGTTAGAAAAATTACTAATATACTAGCTTTATAAGTTAATAACTTAGAATATATTATTTAGAAGATCGAAGTTTAAACTAAGTTTAAAGTTTAGAAGCTTTTAACTTAACTTTTAATAACTTAGCTTTTAGTAACTCTAATATTCTTAATAACCCTTTTATAAAAAGTAATAAAAATTACTTAAAATCTAGTTTAAGCCTCTTTTACTAATATTATTACTAATATAAGTATTACTAATAAATAGAAAACTATAGAATTTAAAGTTAAGTCTAAATAGATTAAAGCTAAAATAACTAATTAATTAATTTTAATCTATAATACTCTAACTCTCTTCTTTACTCTTTTAATCCGAAATACTATTAATAAAGCTTTTAAAGCTAAAAGTATTAAAAGCCTAATAGTCTCGATTATTACTAATACTACTAATAAGAAGAACTTAGTATTAATAATTACTTCTTTTTATATAACTAACTTCTTAATTAAGAAACTTAATATTTAGAAAAATCTTTTTAATTTTAAAAGTATTTAGAAGAATAAACTTTAGTTTAAAGTAGTATTATATAAAATCTTTATATCTAACTTTAATACTTTTGAAAGTATAGAGCTAGTATTAAATAAAATAAAGACTTTTAATAATTCTTTAAATCTTAAATTAATCGAAACTCTTTATTAGTTTTTATTAGAAGTTAACTAAGTAGTTAAAAGAGTTAACTTTATAATAATCTCTTTTAAGATTATTAAGGAAGTTAAAAAGTATATTAGAAACTAAATATATATTATTAGAATCTTAGTTAGAATTAAAAAGCTGTTAAATATAATTAAATCGATATAATATATTAAGTATTAAGAATTTGAGTATATAACTTAATTTTATAAACGCTAAACTAAATATAGACTATATATAAAGTTGTATATAACTTTATAATATACTTATAATATTTATAATATCTATAAGAAAGTTTATTTATACTTAGCTTTAAAGTATATTAACTACTCGTAATTTTATACTAGTAATAGTAAATTGTATAAAGTATATAAAATAATAAAAAGAGTTATTATTAGCTTATAAATAGCTAGAATATCTAAATATTATAAATAAATTTTAATAAAAGTTTATTAAAGATTAAATTAGCTCTTAAGTTAACTATTAAATTAAAAATTGATTTATTAATTATCTAAGAACTATAGATTATAGTTAAGAATTTAAACTAGTTAAATAATCGATTTATAACTTATATTAGCTTTAATCAACTACTAGTACTATACTAGGACTTCAAATTATAAACTTTTATTTATACTTCAAAAGTTCTTACTACTAGTATAATACTAGTACTTGATAATATAGATTTAGACTTATTAGTAATATAACTAGATAAAGGAATTAATATACTTGAAATAGTTAATATTTATAATAAAACTAGCTAAATTAAAAACGAATTAAATAAAATAGTTAAAAGAAGTTTATTTCTTAAAACTATTTTAACTAATTTGTTTATTTTAGGAGATTTTAATATATATTACTTTTAGTAGAATTTAAACTTAATTGATATTTAAAAAGAATTTTAATTAGTTAACTAGATTAAAGAGAATAATCTTGATTTATTTAATAACTCTAAAATTAAAACTTTCTTTAAAGAAATTAATTTATTAGTTTTAGATCTAATACTTATTATCTAAAGAGTAGTAAAGTATATTAATAACTAATAAATACTAGAAAACTTAAGATTAGATTACTTACTAATCTTTTTTATAATTAAAAATCTAAAGTTAAATTAAAACTATTCTAATCTCTTTTAAATCTTTAATATTAAGAAGATTAATTAGAATCTTTTTAAAACTAGTTTTATTAATTTAGCTTAAAAGAGCTTAGTTTTAAATTAAGAATCTTTAAAGTTTATTAGAATTAGTTTAAATCTTAAAATATTAAATATCGAGTTTTTAAAAGTTATTAGTATAGAACTAGTATAGATAATCAAATTAGTATTAAATATAGTAATTTCGAAAATCAAGTTTAAACTAAGAACTAAGTTCTAATAGACTTCTAAATTTAAATCTCTTCGAAAATCAATATTAAAAGTTTAAAAACTAAATAATCAAAGTTAAAATTAAAAAGTTTATTGATTAACTCGGAATTAATATTTTTTAGTTATTAAATATACTAAAAAAAGTTACTAGAATACTTTTTTAAAGACTAAAAACTCGAAGTCAATTTTTAAAGTATTTAACTATATTAAAAGCTATTAAAGTTAGAATTTACTTTCGATTTCTAACTAATCAACTTTCAAAAAAAAAACAAAGATATTAAAATCTATTTTATTCTTTTAACTTCTAATATCAACTAATCTTTTCTAGAATACTTATAAAGTCGATTCTTAATTGGAACTAGTAATTAGTAAACTTAAGAAAGTTTATTCAATAAAAATTAAAGAAAAAACTTTTAGTTTAGATAGAATTAACTAAGAAATTATTAATAAAGTTTATCTAATTATTTCTAGTTTATTTTTCAAAGTTTATAGCTTACTTATTAATATTAACTATTACTTTACTTACTAATATTAAACAATTAATATAATACTTAAAAAAACTAAAAAGCTAAACTACTTAATTCTAAAAGTTTATAGAATAATCTTACTACTAAACTACTTTAGAAAAGTTAGTAAGAAGATATTAACTAAAAGACTAAGCTATTTAATTAAAACTACTAGCCTCTTTTATAGCTTTTAAATTAGAAGTAGATTTAAAAAGTTTATAATCGATACTAAACTTTTACTAGTAATTAAAATCGAAGAAAATTATATAATTAATCTTAAAATATTAGTTTTATTTCTTGATATTAAAAGAGTTTTTAATTATATATCTAAGAATTGATTACTAGTTATTTTAAAAGAGTTTAAATTTCTAATTAACTTAATAGTTTAAATTAACTTCTTCTTAGAAGCTAGATAACTAAAACTAGCTTTTAATAGTTAAATTAAGCTTTTTTATTCTATTAATATTAAGATTCTTTAAAATAGTCTAATTAGTCTAATTTTATTCTTGATTTATATTTAAGATCTCTTTCTAATAATTAGCTACTTAGTTTAGTTTTATATAAACAATATTATACTAGTAGTTAACTTAACTAGTTTTAAAAAGAATTACTAAATACTAGAAAAAAAAGCTAATAAGCTATATTCTTTTAGAATAGCAAATAGTATTAATTTTGATTTTAAGAAAACTAAGTTAATATATTTCTTTATAAAAGATTTAATAGCTTTTTCAATTAAATTACCGAATTAATAAGTAATATACTCTTCTAAGCTAGTAAGATAGTTTAGGATCTAGTTTGATAATATCCTTAAATTTAAAAGTTATATTATTATCTAGATTAGTTAAACTAAATTAGTATTTCTTCGAGTTAATCGACTAACTAATATTTAAACTAGCTTATCCTTTTATATAATATACTAATTATATATCGTTTATATTACTATTATCTTAGACTATAGCTTCTCGATTTAGTATAAAAGATAAGCTAGTTTTAAAATCTAACTTCGATTATTTTAAAATTTAGCTTTCTAGAGAATACTAAGTATTTTTAAAACTAGTTTTATTCTAATTATAAATATTAAAACTATACTAATACCCCTTAATATCTATTTTACTAGTATTATTTATTAATATACTTTCTAGTTTCTTAAACTCTTAAAAGATTACTCAATTTATAAATTACTTTAAAAAGGTTACTAGAAGCTACTAAGTTATTAAAAGCTACTAAGTTACTAGAAGCTAAGTTACTAAGAGCTATAAAGTTATTAGAAGTTTATTTCTAATTCTAACTTTTTATACTTTCTAAAAACTAAACAGAAGCTAGGACTGAAGTTAAGACTAAAGCTAGTACCAAAGCTAATATAAATAGACTAGATTAGATAATCAATATACTTGCTAATCAATCTAAATAGACTCGAAAAGATTTATCTATTTAAATTCCCTCTTTAGATACTTTTAAGCCTATTTTCAATCCGAATTAGTTAATTTTCGAAGGAGAATAAAGTTAAAAATTACTAGAAGCTAGCTTCTATACTAGTATTAAATCAGCTCTCCTTTTATATAAACAAGTCTTAATTATAAACTAGAATTAGAATAGAAGTTAAACTAACTTTTTTAAACTTAAACTAAAAGCTAATCTGAGTATATAAATAGAATATCGGCTAGAATCAACTAGTATATAATAGTAAGCTAGAAAGGGTTATTTAGATAGTCAAATTAACTAGTTAGCTAGTCTAATAAAGATAAGAATATATAGTCTATAGCGATAACTAAATTAAATTATATAAGTTAAACTTGTTTAATAATAACCTAAGATAAGAATAGTTAATAAGAGTATATAATATTAGTAGCTAAATAGTCAATAAAGATATTAGTATCAAATTAGTCTAAGTCCTAGAGTATTGTAATATAGAAAGTAATAAAATAGTAAATAAACTAGTTAAAAAGGTAACTAGCTTAGAACTAGACTTTTAATCAACTAGCTTCGTTTATCTCAGTACTAGTATCAAGTGTATTAAGACTTAGAAATAGGAATTAGCTTTAGTACAAACTATGAAATCTAAATAAAATAAAGATCCTAAAACTAATTATACTTCAATCTACAAATTAGCTCTCTAAAGTAGAATCTCAATTCTCTTTGAGACTAAGTAAACTATAGCTAATACCTTTTATCAACTAAAGCTAGAATATAGCTATATTAAAGTTTATATATACTAATTAGGTATTACTAGCGATAACAAATATAAATATAATAAAAAGAAGACTCTCGAATATCTCCTTATCAACTACTGCTTACTCGCTAAAGCCTACTTTAAGCTAAAAGACAAGCTTAATATATATCACCTTAGCCTTCTACTATTATTAGATACTAAGCCTAGAATCGACACTAGCCTAGAATTTATCAAGGATACTAGTATTTGTACTCGAAAATACCACCTGACCCAGTTAGCTAATCTCGAACTCGATTAATTTATTAATTTAGGACTTAAATTAGAATTTATCAAATTGTCAATATTAAACTTAATATCACCTTAATATTATATATTAAGACTTATTTAGCTTAATAGTTTCCTTAATATCAGGAGTTAGATTCTACTTTTCTTATTTATTTCCTTTACTAGGGCTAAACCCTTAATATCCCTTTACTAAATATAATATTATATATATGTAGCCCTTATATACACCTAGCTGCTAGCGGTATAACCGCTAGCTGTCTTACTATAGTCTTAGACTCACACAGGACGTTAAAATGAATAAAAAAAAAAAATATTAAGCTTAGAATCAATATTAACTTAGAATTTATTAAAAATACTAGTATTTATACTTAGAAATATTATTTAATCTAGTTAACTAACCTTGAAATTAACTAACTTATTAATTTAATTTTAAATTAAAACTTATTAAATTATTGATATTAAGTTTAATATTATTTTAATATCAGTTTAATATTATATATTAAAACTTATTTAACTTAATACTTTTCTTAATATCAAGAGTTGGATTTTATTTTACTTACTATTATTTCTTTTACTAAAGTTAAACCTTTAATATCCTTTTACTATATATAATATTATATATATATAACCTTTATATATACTTAGTTATTAATAGTATAACTATTAACTATCCTATTATAGTCTTAGACTTATATAGGATATTAAAAAAAATAAAAAAAATATATATATATATAATTTTATAAAAGCTAGCGTCAAAGCTAATACAAATAGATTGGATTAGACGATCAATATACTCGTTAGTCAACCTAAATAAGCTTGAAAAGATTTATCTATTTAAATTCCCTCTTTAAACACTTCTAAGTCTATTTTCAATCTGAATTAATCAACTTTCGAAAAAGGATAAAGCTAAAGATTATCGGGAGCTAGTATTTATATTAGCGCCAAATCAACTCTCCTTTTATATAGACAGGTCCTAATTATAAACCGGGATTAGAATAAAGATCGGACTAGCTCTTTTAGACTTAAACCAAGAGCTAATCCGAGTGTATAAGTAGAATATCGGCCTAAATCAGCTAGTGTACAATAGTGAGCTAAGAGTTATTTAAGCAGTTAAATTAGCTAGCTAGCTAGTCTAAATAGAATAAGAATATATAGTCTATAGTAATAACTAAGCCGGACTATAAAGGCTAAACTCGCTTAACGATAATCTAGGGTAAGAACAGCTTATAAAGGTATATAATACTAGTAGCTAAATAGTCAATAAAAGTACTAGTATTAAGCTAGCCTAGGTTCTAGGATATTGCAATATAGAAAGTAATAAAATAGTTAACAAACTAGCAAAAGAAGCGACTAGCCTAGATCTAGACTCTTAATTAATAAACTTCGCTTATCTCGGTACTAATATCAAGTGTATTAAGACCTAGGAATAGGAATTAGCCCTAATACAAGCTACGAAAGCTAGATAAAATAAAGATCCCGAGACTAATTACACTTTAATTTACAAATTAGCTCCTCGAAGTAGAATCTCAATTCCCTTTAAGACTAAGCGACTTACAGCTAGTACCTTTTATCAGCTGAAACTAGGCTATAGCTATATAAAGGCTTATATATACTGTTTAGGCTTTACTAGCGATAACAAATATAAGTATAGTAAAAAGGAGATAACTGAATATCTTCTTATTAGCTATCGCTTACTCGCTAAAGCCCGCCTAAAGTTAAAAGACAAACTTAATATATACTACTTTAGCCTCCTACTACTATTGGATATCAAGCCTAGAATCGATACTAGCCTAGAATTTATTAAGGATACTAGTATTTATACCCAGAAATACTACCTGACCTAGTCAGCTAACCTCGAACTCGATTAATTTATTAATTTGGAACTTAAATTAGAACTTATCAAATTGTCAATATTAAGCTTAATACTACTTTAATATCGGCTTAATACTGTATATTAAGGCTTTTTTAGCTTAATACTTTTCTTAATATCAGGAGTTGGAATTTGCCTTTTTCACTATTGTTTCTTTTACTAGGGCTTGACTCTCAATATCCCTTTACTATATATAACATTATATATACGTAGCCCTTATATATACCTAGCTGCTAGCGGCATAACCGCTAGCCGTCCTACTATAGTCTCAGACTCACACAGGACGTTAAAATGAATAAAAAAAAAATATAATTTTATAATATATCTATAATATCTATAATATCTATAAGAAAGTTTATTTATATTTAGCTCTAAAGTATACTAACTACTTTCAATTTTATATTAGTGATAATAAATTATATAAAGTATATAAAGTAATAAAAAAATTTACTATTAGCTTATAAATAACTAAGATATCTAGATATTATAAGTAAATCTTAATAAAAATTCATCGAAAAGGAATCGATGCTAGCCTGGAATTTATTAAGGATACTGGCATTTGCACCCGGAAAT
>JANHAA010000340.1:0-23329 GCA_026225975.1 Clarireedia hainanense | reverse complement strand
TTTTTATAAGTTAAAGAATATAATAATATAAATAAACTATTAATTATTTATTATACTTTATTTAATCTTATAATTAATAATTATATTTAATCTTTTACTCTCTTTTTAATTATTTATTTAAATAGTTATATTATAATACTAAGTTATAAATAGTTTATAAAAAATTATATACTAGTTAATTATATTCGAAAATATCTTATCTAGTTTAAAGATTTACTTTTAATAATAATTTATATTAGAAACTATAATATTAATATATAGTAATATAAACTAGAAAGAATAAATAATATTTACTAAATAGATATATTCTATTATAATTTAAAGTTTAAATTAGAAAATTATAGAATAAGAATATATAAAGAAAAATTATACTTTATTAATAAAGTTATTATTATAATAAAGTATATAAACTTCTTTTCTAAATATCTGTTTATTATATAAAATATATTTTCTAAACTATATATAATATTAAAATTACTATAATATTTATATAAAAACTTAATTTAAAAAGTAATTAATTATATAAAGAAAGAACTAAAACTAATTAAACTACTAATTTCTATATTTAATATTATATTACTTAAATATCTTTTAAAGTTTTAATAGATCTTACTATTATAAAGAAAGTTAAATATTATTAAGATATATATAATCTTAATTATTATTATAATATATATTTATAAGAATAGTAATAATAATAAATTATTTATAATTACTTTATATAAAGTAAATTATTTTATTAATTAATATAAAAAATAATAAACTTTTAAATAAAACTTTATTATTTGAATTATATAGTTATTAGTTTTAATAAATCGAAGTATAACTTTATATTCTTTTATAAATATTAAATTTAATAAACTATTTATTCTAATTAAATATACTATTTATATTTATATATTCTTTAAAACTAAGTTGAATATTCTTTTACTTTACTATTTATATAATTATAAAATCTAATTAGAAGGTGATAATAAGAAAGTTTTTAAATATAGTTTTTTTTATAAAATATTATTAAAAGAGTTAGAAGTAATTAAAGAATATATTATAAATAATCTAACTAAAAGCTTTATTAAACTTAATTAAATATTTTTTATTACTTCTATTTTATTTATAAAAAAGTCTAATAATTCTTTATATTTATATATTAACTTTAAAGCTTTTAATACTTTTATTTACAAAGATTAATATCTACTTCTATTAATTAATAAGACTTTAACTTAGCTTTCTAAAATGAAAGTATTTATAAAGTTAGATATTTATTAAATATTCTATTATATTTATATAAACTTAACTTCTAAAAAATATATAATATTCTAAACTCGATATAATGTTTATAAATATAAGGTTATACTTTTTAGATTAACTAATAGTTTAACTACTTATTAATATTATATAAATAATATTTTATTTGATTATCTTAATATTTTTTATATAATATATTTAGATAATATTTTGATTTATTTTAAAAATAAGCTTAAGTATATTATTTATATTATTATAATACTTTAAAAGCTTAAAGATATTAGTTTATAAGTTGATCTAAAAAATATAAATTCGATATTAAATATATTAAGTATCTTAGATTTATTATCTTAATTAATAATATCGAAGTCGATTTTAAGAAGATTATTATAATCTAGAGATAAAGATATTTAATTACTATTAAAAGTATTTAATTCTTTTTAAACTTCTATAACTTTTATTAATAATTTATCTATAACTTTAATATTATTATAAAGCTTTTAGTTAATCTAATAAAAGTAATTACTTCTTTTAACTTTAATATAAACTACTAATAAGTATTTAATACTTTAAAAGAAATATTAACTTCTACTTTACTTTTATAATATTATAACTATAACTTTCTATATATATTAGAAACTAATATATCTAATAACGTTGTTATAAGTATATTATTGTAAAAGTATAAAGATAATTAACTTTTAATAACTTATTTTTCAAAGATAATATAATCTATTAAATTTAATTATAAAGTTTATAATAAAGAAATATTTATAATTATAAAGTTATTCACTAACTAATATACTAAATTTACTAATATATTATATTAGATATAAGTTTATATTAATTATAAAACTTTAGAATACTTTATAACTATTAAAGCTTTTAATATCTATTAAATTTATTAAGTTGAACTTCTAATTAATTACTATTTTCTTATTATATATTATTTAGATAAAGAGAATATTACTATTAATACTTTAATTTATAAGATTAATAAATTAGATTTATAAAATAAATCTAAAAAGTAATAGTATATATAATAATTATTTAAAGATATATAGTTAGACTTATAGATTTTAGCTTTTTAACTAAATTTTAACTTCGAAGAAATACTATTTAAAGTAAATAAGATATTAATATTAGTAAACTTAATTAGTTTAATTTTATATATATTATAAATTAACCGAGAATACTATTCTTTTTAAACTTTGAGAATTAGTAAAAAGAAAAATACTTTATATTTTAAACTAGAACTTAAAGATAATTTATTATTATATAATAGTTACTTTATTATTTTAAATATAAAGGACTTAAAGATATTATTAATCTATAAGATATATAACTTTGTAACTATTATTTATCTAAGTATTAAAAAGACTTAATTACTTTTAATAAACTATTACTAATATATAATATAAATTGATATTATAATATATATTTATAACTATTATATATATTATTATAGTTTAGTTCTTAAAGATAAAATACTTAGTTTATTCTACTTATTATAGATTATTATAATTTTAATAAGAATAAATATAAGTATAATAATATACTAGTTATTATTAACTATTTAAATAAGTAAGTAATTATAATTCTATATTATAAGATTATTACTTTTTAGAAATAAACTAAGTTATATATTATTTATATTTACTATTATTATAACTTGCTTATAATTATATTATTAGATTAAAGACTATAATTTATTTCTTCTTTCTAAATTAAATTTAATAATATCTTTAAAACTAAAGTAAAACTATCTACTATAAATTATCTCTAGACTAATAGGTAAATAGAAATATATAATTAATATTTATAAAAATAACTAAAACCTTTTATTAATTATTATCAAGATAATTAATCTAAATACTTACTAATAATAGATTATATTTAACTAATATTATTATATTCTTCTTTTAATAACTTACTTCTTTTCAAAGTACTATATAATTATATTTCTAAAACCTTTTAAAATTAGAAATAAACTAAGTAACTACTAGTTAATAATATTAATATCTAAAATATATATATATTATAGTAAAGTTAAGGCTTAAAGTATATTAGCTAATTAAAGTATTATTTACTTACTTTAGTTCTATTTATATAAAGTAATAGTATAATTATTAATAGAAAATTATCTTTTTCTTCTTTATATATTCTTACTTATTAAAAAGCGATTATAATAATATTGTTTATTATATATTTAGATAATATACTTATCTACTTCTTTATATTAATAATCTATATAGAAAGTAATAGTTATTAATAATATATACTATTACTACTTTATTTAAATAGTATAAATCTAAAGTAGGAAGTTAGTTTTATTAATATTAAGTAAACTATAAAGACTAGAAGTCTAAATACTAAAAGAAAGGAAATACTATAAAAGAAAGAAGGAATATTATAATATAAAATAAAAGGAAGTTATAAAGAAAATATTTTTTTCTACTTAAAGTAGATTATATAGTTAAATAATTAAAAGTTCTTATATATATAAATAATATTATATACTAAGATAAATTATAAAATAAGTATATAAATAATTACTAAGAAGATAAATATTAAATGAAAATAAATAAAGAGAGGTTTAAAAAAGGAAGTAGAGTTTTTAGTAATTAGAAAGAGTATTATAAAAGAAAGTTATAAAGTTATAAAAGTAAGATAGTAGATTATAAAAAAAATATTACTATTATTCTTTTTTATAATATAAATTAACTATTAGTTTCTAACTCTACTATTATTAAAATTATAATATTTTATATCTTTTAAAAATAACTTATAAATATCTACTTTTTTTCCTTTATTTAATTATTCTAGAATCTTTAGTCTTCAACTTTTATTTATTATAACTACTAAGATTATACTTTTTATTTCTTTTTCTTAGAATTTTAAAGCTCTATACTTTGAAAAGTAAAATATTATAAAGTTTTTAAAAAGGTTCGAAAACTAAGTTAAAAATACTAAATAGAATAATATTATAAAGATTAGATATTTACTTTACTATTATAGTTTAACTATAAAATAATATATTAGAATATTATTAAAATAGATTAACTAAGACTAAAGTAAACTTTATACTACTTTAAATATAGAATATAAAGATTATAACTCTATTTAGTAAATAACTTTATATATATTCTTAGAAGCTTTAAAGAATAAGAAATAAGAATTGAAAAAAGAAATTTAAATATATATTTACTAATTTATTATTATATCTACTACTCTTTTAAAAAAAATTAGATTAAAAAGTATATTTAAAAGATTTAGTTTTTAAATAAATTTCTTTAAAAGATATAAAGTAAAGTAATCTAGAAACTTAAGATTAATATTAAGGAACTTAGTATAATATAATATAATAAAATAACTAAAATTATTATAAAAATATTTAAAACTAATAAAACTATTCGAGAGTTCAACTTAGATATTCAAAAGTAAGAAGTTTTAAATTAACTAGTAAACTAGTTCGAGAATACTATATAAATATTTAAAGAGAATTAATTTATTATATTTATTATTATTTAAAAATAATATATTATTTTAAATAATATAATTAAAGACTTTATTAAAACCTTCGAAATATTAATAATATTAGTAAGAATTATAGCTAATATAATTCTAAGTAATTAATAAAATAGATTTTATTTACTTAGTAAACTAAAGAGAAAAATCTACTTTATAAATATTATAAGAAGAGTTAATCCTTTAGCTTCTTCTTGAGAATTAATCTTGAAAGCTAGTATTTATATAAATAAACTTTATTATCTTTATTAAATAGTTTATTTCTACTATCAAAAGCTCGGTTATTTTCGAAAAGACTATTTTAACTTTATTATTAATTAAAAGTAAGGTTTAGTATATAAGATTATAAAAGGAAAAATACTTTATAAATAAGTTAAAGAGAGAGAGAAAGTAATATAAGTTTTTAAAAAGAAGAGAAGTAAAGATATAATCTAGGAATATTAGAATATAATAATTATTTAGTAAGTTAAAACTATTATTATTAGTTAAATAAAGCTTTATATAATATTAACTTAATTATCTAAAATTATATTAATTAGAAGAATATTAAAAGAAGTAGTAAGAATAAAAGAGTTTAATAATAAAGAAGTTAAGAATTAAATTGATATAAAAATAGTAGTTTTAAAAAGAGATAAAAAAGAGAATATATAAAAGACTTAAGTTAATCTTTATAAAATATTAAAGAAGAGGATTTAAAAGAAAAAAAAATAATAACTTTGAAAATTCTTTATATTAGTAATTAGAAGAAATTCTTTATAAAAGAAGTTGAAGATTTAGAAAATAATATAAATATAAAAAAGATTAATATTAATAAAAAGTAGATTAAAATATTAAAGAAAACTAAGTTAAAGATAATTTATCGAGTTAAGAAATATAGAAATATAATTAAGTATATTATAAATCTAATAATACTATTTAATAAAATCCTTAATAATAAATTAAAAAGTATAATAAGAAAGAAGATAGTAGTTTATTTAGATATTCTCTAAAAGATATTATTTAAAAATATAGTAATAATAATACTTTTTAATATAAAAAGTAAAGCTAATAGTAATATAATAATAATATAGTTTATAGCTTTTAAAGAAACTAAGATACTATTTATTATTACTAACTTAAAAGTTTAAGTTAAGATTAAGTATATAGAGATATTAACTTTAATTAATAATAATATTAAAGTAAACTTGATTATAAATAAAGTTACTAAATAAGCTAAACTAAATATTAGACTTAACTTTTAATATATTATAGTTAAGTATAATAGTAAGAAGAAGATATTCGATAGAATATATAATAATATAGTTATAAAAATTAGAAATATTATTATTATAACTAATTTCTTTACTATAGATAATCTTTAAAATAATATTATATTAAAATAACTCTTTATTATTATTAGTCTTCTATTATTCTTATATCGAGAGAGGTATTAATATAATATTATAATAAATAATAAAAGGATAAAATAAATTATAATTTATATTACTAATATAATAGACTTTTAAAAAGAAAAGAATACTTTTTAAAAAAACTTATAACTAAGTAAAAGATAATATATTTATTTAGTAATAAAGGTATTATAAGTAAAGAAAAGGTTTAGGATAGTTAGAAATTTAGTTTATCTAGTAAGTCAAATAAGATATAAAAGGAAAAAAAAATATTAAAAATATTTAATATAAGTATATTAAACTTTAAAGAAAGTTTTACTTTTTTAAAAAGAATTAATCTATTTATATTATTTTAAATAAAGTATTTTTTTATTATAGTTAATATTTTTAATACTTATAAAAAGAAGTTAAATAAAATTATATTTATTAAGAAAAAAGTCTCTAATAGATTAATACTTAGTAGAGATTTAAACTAGAAATAGAAAAAGATAAAGGAAAAATAGTAATAAAGGAGAATTAAATTTATAAGTATTTAAAATAAGTAGTTAATTTTAAAATTTTCTAATATAAAAAGGGGAACTAAATTAATAATTAAGAAGATTAATTAATTAATATTTAAAGAAAGTTTAAAACTCTAAAAGAAGGAAATACTACTAGAAATATTTTTTAGATAAAAAAAGAGAATAGTTTTTAAGTTCTTTGAATATAGATATATAGATAATAATATTATTCTATTATAAAAGATATAAATAATTCCTTATAAGATCTAGTAAAACTTAAAATTTATAATTCCTAAATATCTAACTATAAAAATTAATATAATAATCGATAAGTATTTTATAATAAGAATATTAGAATATTATTATAACTTTTATAGAAATTAGTAATTTATTATAAAGAAGAAAAATAAGAAGTATAAACTAGTAAATATAATTATAAAATATAATATAATTACAATTTAAAATATAAATCTTCCTTCTAATATCGATAAAATCTCTAAAGAATTTATTAGATATTAAATTATTTCGTTTATTAACTTCTATTTAAACTATAATCAAATTATATTATATCTAAATAATAAAGATATAATTACTTTTATAATTTTATAAAAACTAGTTAAATATATTATATTAATATAAAAAGTTACTAATTCTATTATATAATTTATTAAAGTAGAAAAAGTTATCTTGAAAAACTATATTCTTGAATACTATAAGATATTTATAAATAATATATTTATTTTAGACTTTAAAATAAAATATAATAATACTAAAGTAACTTCTAGAATCTAATATTATATATTAGAATATTTATATAATCTAGATTAAATCTTAATTGATATAGAAAAAGTAAAGGTAATAATAGATTTTAAATTGTAATTTAAAGTTAATAATATTAAGCTAATAAAATATATATATTATACTAAGAGATAATTACTAAATAATAAAAAAGTCTTTAAAATCTTTAACTAGAAAGTATATAGTTTATAAATAAAAGTTTATACTTTTATTAAAATTTATATTTACTATTATATCTAAATTAACTTCTTTATTATAAAGATTATATCTTTATACTAATTATTTAAAAGGGGGGTTAAGTTCTAATAGACTATTAAATATAATCAAACTATAAATATATTAAAGATAATATTAATTATAATATTAATTTTTATTAAACTTAATATTTTAAAAAATATAAATCTTATTATTTTAATAGTTAATATAAATCTTAGTAAATAGAGAATAGTCTTAATATAGTAAGATATAAAGAAGAAAAAGTATTTAGTATATTATAATAATAATTACTAAATATAAGCTAAGTAGAAATATAATATTATAAAAAGAGAATATAAAAGAGTTTTAAAAACTTTTAAAAAAGTATATAATTATCTATATAAAATATACTTTCTTTTAGAAACTAATATAATAATATTAGTAATTTAGCTAAACTTAATTATTATTAACTTATTAGAAGTATTAGTTATTAGATAGATTATTTAGATCTATTTATTTAATTTCAAAGTTAAGTATATACTTAGTAATAAATATATAATTATTAATAAACTTTCGAGAAAACTTATTATAGATAAAGAATTATACTTTAAAGCTTAGAAGAAAGAAATTAATAATTTTATTAATATATATATAAAATCCTACTAAGTAATTTTTTATTAAGAAGTTAATATAATATTAGTATAAATATATTTAGTAGAAAGAGAATAAAGTTTAGATTCGATTTTTATAATAAAGTTCTTTATAATATTAAAAAAACTTATTTAAATATTTAAGTCTAATTTTCAATTCTTTAAAATAAAAGCTTTAAACTATAAAGTTTATAATAGAATATTATTTAGAAGAGTTAATAAAAGTTTATTAAAGAGAAAAGTAATAAATTCTAATAAAGAAAAGTTTATAATCTTCTAAGCTTTTTATAATAATATAGAATATAAAGGAAAAGAGAGTATATACTAAAAAGTAATTAAAAGATATTTCTAGAATAGATATTATAAAAATATTAAGAATTTCGTATAATAATATAACTATTATTAATTCCGAAGTTTCTATTATTAAAAGGAAGTCTTATATTTAATATAGATTAATATATTATAAACTAAAGTAAGTTTAGATATTATATATATACTTAAATATAAAAAGAAGAAATATTTAGTATTAGTATATTATAACTTTAGTAAGTAAATAGAAAATAGAGTTTTAAGAAATATTAACTTCGAATTAGTAATAATATTTATATAAGAAGATATTATTTATAAATATAGTATTTTTAGGAAACTAGTTATAAATAGAAGTTTAAAGAATAAAAAATAAGTTAAATTATTAATAGAGAAATATAATATTTTCTGAGTAATAATCTTTCTTTACTATACTTTAGTAAATAGAATAGTTAAAAGATAATATAAGTTTATTATAAAAGTTTTAGTAAAAATAACTAATAGAGAAAAAAGTAAATAAATAGATAATCTTTATATAATCTTACTAGTAGATAAAGTTATTATAAAGATAATAATAAGTTTCTCTCCTTTCTATTTTAACTATAAGTTAGAAGCGATATTATTAATAGAAACTTATATATTTATTTAAAAGATTATAAACTAGAATTTAGTAATAATTATAATAAAGCTTTTAATATTATAAATAAAGTAAATCTAGTTTAGAGATAAAGATTTAAAGGAAGTTATTATAAAGTAAAAGAAAATAAAGATTATAAAAAAGAATCTATTTAATAATATAAAGTAGATTTAACTTCAAGATATTTAGAAAGAAGAAATAGTTCTATTATATAATATTTTATAAAAGATTGATATATTATTTAAATTAAAGTTAAGTTATAAATAAATAAGACTATTTAAAGTAAATAAAACTATTTTTAAAAAGGAAACTTTCTAATTAAAAGAATTAAATAGAATAAAACTATAAAGAATATTTATTAAAAATAGATTAAAGATATTTAAGAAAAGAAAAGAAATATAAAAACTTATTAAAATTATAATAAAAAAAGAGGTTGAAAAGAGTAATAGAGAAAAGAAAGTAGAGAGCTAGTTTAATTTAGAAGAAAAGTTTATAGAAATTCTATTTAAAGAAAGAGATAAAGAAGTTATTAAATAGAGAATATTAATAAAAGGTAAAGAAAAAAAAGTAGAAAGTTAAATAAGTAGTAATATTATAAAGATAAATATTAAATATAATATTAAATAGAAAGTAATTTCTCTTTACTTAGTAAGTTAAAAAAAAAAAAAAAAAAAGAGATATTTTATTAAAAAATATTAAAAAGTTATTAAAAGGTATAAATTAAATATTATTCTCTATTTCTTATTCTAAAGTTTATTCTTCTCTATACACCTTCAATTAATTCAAAGTAATAGTAAAAAGTAAATATAATATAACTTCTTTTAATTTGAAAAGTCTTAATAAGTAGTAAATAAAAAAAAAGAAAAGAATAAAATATAAAGAAAAAAGAAAGAAAGTAATCTACTATTATTACTATTTAACACTTTTCTTTAATATATAAATTATATCAAAGTTATATTTCTTTTTAATTTTAATATCAATATTACTAATAGTTTTATAAATAAAATAATAAATAGTTCTAAAAGTAATTATAATAAGTCTTACTTTATTATAAATATCTCTTAATAACTTTTTCTTAAAAGATATTATAAAAGTAAAAGTAAAATTATCAAGTAACTTTAATAAAGAAGTATTTAGTTAAACTTAAAAAACTTACTTAGTAGTAAAGTTAATAAAAGAGATTACTAATATTATAAGATTAGTATTATTACTTATAACTATAATAACGATTTTAGTATTTAATATAGTTTTAAATTCGGAAATATATATAAGTAAAATAATTTTTAAATAAAAAAGTAAATATTATTTCTTAGTTAAGTTTTTAATTAGAATTTTAAAATCCTTAATACTATTATTATCTACTTTTATATTAAAGCTTTAAAGCTTTTTTAATATTTAACTAATAGTAAGTCTAATCTATTTCTTAATATACTACTTGTTAAAATCAATAAAAGTAGTTCTAATAAATAAATCTTCTTTAATATCTTTAATTATATCTTTATTAAATATAAAGAAGTATTTCGATATTATTTTAATATTTTTTCAATTTAAAAAAAAACTTTATATAAAAGCTCGATTAAAATTAAAATAAGGAGAAATAGAGTAGTTTTAATAAAGTTCTAAAATAAAAAACTTACTATAATTAAGAAAGTTATATACTTAGGTTTTATAATTAGAATAATTTATAATAGTTTTTTCGTCTAAATCTGAAAAGTGTAATTAAAATATTTTATTATTATTACTAGTATAGTAATCTTTATAAATCTTTATAACCTTTTTATTAAAGCTAATAAGAGTATAACTATAATATTATTAATTAAAGTAAATAATAAAATAAAATTCGAAGATTATTTTAAACTTATATATTATAATCTATATAATCTAACTTATAGTATTTCTAAATTATAATATTCTAAAGTAGTAGTTTAATAAAGCTAAATACTTTATATTTAAGTTTATAAATTACTTTAAAATAAATTAATTAGACTTAGAATTAAATAATTTAGCTCCGCGAATATACTTTATAATATACTTTTTAAAAAAAGAGGTTTTTAAAATAAAATACTTAAATAAAACTAGAAATAATTAGACTATATAAAAAAATATAAAAAGGAATTTATAGTTTAAACTTAGAGTTAAATTAGAAGATATAAAAGCTTAACTATTTAACTTTAATTAACTTTTATTTTTACTTTCTAAGAAAGAATCTAGAGTATTATCTAAGTTTAAACTTAAACTTCGATTTAAACCTAAAAGGGTTTTAATATATAATATCACTTTATATCTATTTAAATCTAAAGTAGTAAATATAATTTCAAAAAAATCTTTATTAAATTAAGTTAATTTCTTTCTTTTAATTATAAAACTATAACTATTTATAACTACTTTTATTCTAAAGTCGATATTAGTTAGAAAGAAATTATTAATATTATTAAAATATCTAAAAAGAAGTTTATATTTACTTAATATCTTAGATATAAATATAGTAAATAGAAAAAAGAAAAAGAAGAATAATATAAATAAAAGATTTATAACTAAGTAGAAGTAAAAAAGATAAATTAAAAGAAGAAATTAAAAGAAGAAGAAAGTAATATTTATATTTAAAATAATTAATAAATAAGAAGCTAAAGACTTATAAAAAGAATAGTGAATTTAGTTAATTAAGAATTTAAAAAAGGATTTAGAAGAGAAACTAATTAAATAAATTTAAAAATAAAAAAATTTAATTTTTACTCCTTTTTAACTTTCCTTTTTTTATCCTTTTATTTTCTTTTTTCTACGATTATATTTATTATACCTTTTTTTATAAACGTTTTAATAAATATACTTTTATTAGCTTTATAAAATAGTAATTTTATAATAATAATAATATTCAAAAATATATAAAAGGTAAAAGACTTTATATTATAACTACTAATAAAAGAAAGATATAAGATTAAAGAAAAAATCTTATAAAGTATATTCTAGTTTTATAATAAAATATCTAATATAATTAAAGAAGTATTCCTATTTATAAAAAATAAAAGAGTATTTTAAATATATATCTCTAAAAAAAAGTTTATTAAGAAATAAATAGAGATTCACAAGATTATTAAGAATAATAAAACTAAGTAAAGTAAAGTTTTAAAAGTTAAAAAGGCTATTATAAAATAATAGAAAAATAATAAGAATATAAAAAGATAATTAGAAGATATAAACTATTTAATAAACTTTCTTTATTTAATCTATAAACTAATTAGAATTATAAAGTTAAAGGAAGTTATATACTAAGTTAATATTAAGATAATAAAGTAATTTATAAAAAAGAGGAAATAAACTAAAAATATTAAAGAGATTATATTTAAAGATTTTAACTAAGTATATTAAAATAGAGTTTATATAGTTAAAAGTATATTAATTAATTAAATATAAAAATTAAAAATAAAGTTTAGGAAATATAAGTTTTTAAAATAAATATAAGAAGAAGAAGTAGAAGAAAGTATTAATAAGAAAATATAAATTAAAAATAATAAATTAGAATTAGACGAGATCAAGAAAATAAATAATAGTAAAAAGACTAATTCTCTTTACTTAGTAAAGAGAAATTTAATAAAGATAGATAATATAAAAAGTTATAAAGTATTATAAATAAAGATTATCTAGTTATAATAATAGAAGTTTAAAGAACTTTAAATAATAGTTATAAAGAGAAATTATAAAAATATAAGAAAAATAGAAAAAGTTAAAAAGAGAATAAAAAAGAGTAATAAAGAAGATATTAATATAAAGGAAAGTAGAAATAAGAAAAAGTATAGAAAGCTAAATATATATTAATATTTAGATAATATAATATAAAGTTAAAAGGCTATAATAGTTAGAAGAAAATTTATAAAACTTATTTTTAATTTGAAAATACTAGAAAAGATATATAATTTCGAGAAAGTCTATTTCTTATATAAACAATTACTAGTAGAATATCTTAAATTATATATAAAATATATAAACTATTAGAAGTTAGAAAATAAACTAATATATATTTAAAAAATACTAACTAAGTATTAAGAAATTGAAAGTAAATATAACTATATACTAATAGTTCTATATTATAAACTAGTTTTATTAACTATTAAATAGATTTAAATTATATAAGTTCAAGTATAATCAATTAAATATAGTTTTTATATTTAACTAGAAAGCTATACTTGATATATAGAATAAAATAATTAGTATTATATAAAAGAAGTAAGAAAATATTACTATATTTATATTTAACTAGTAGTTCAAAGATTCTAAGTTAAAATAATATATTTATAATAAGTTCGACCTTTATTTATAGTATTTATAAGAAATTAATAAACGAAAAAATATTAGATAGTTAAAAAATATATTTTATTTAATTACTTAATAGTTAATAAAATAAGATTCGATTTATTATATAATATATATAGCTTTATAATCTAACTTTATATAATAACTAGTTAATTACTTTTATTATACTAAATATAACTTACTTGAAGATAATACTTTCTTTTATTATATTAATTTGAATATACTCGAGTTAATTATAAATAGAAGAAAAATCTTTATAATTCAAAGTATAATATCTATAAATAAAGAAGATAATAAAAACTATATTTTTATTTTACTAGAGATATAGTATAAGTTAGTAGAATAGTAGAAATAAGTAAAGAAAAGAGAATAGTAAACTAAAGAGTTTATATACTAAGTAAATAACTAGATATTTAATAAAGAAGATATATAAATACTAAGATTAAATTAAAAGATAATATCTAGTTCTTCTAAAGATATTTAGATTACTTTTCTATCTATATTTTATAGCTTTACTAGATCTATAACTAAAGTAAGATATATAATATTACTATAATTTATAATAGTATAAGATAATAATAAAACGTTTAAAATATATAAAAGAAAAATATAGAGTATATTATCGAAAGTATATAAAAATTAAATAACTTTAATAATAACTCTTTCTAAATTATCTAATTAATATAATATAATCCTCTACTAATTCTTAATAGATATAGAATTATATAGTTTAAAAGCTCTTTTAGATATATTAGTTTATAAAAGATATTAAAACTTACTTACTATTTTAAAAGAGAGAGATATTTTATTAAACTTAAATAAAGAGTTAATAAAAGAGTTTATTAAGAAGTAATATAAAGTAATTATATTTATTATACTAAAGCTATATAAGAAGATAAGAAAAGAGGAAATATATATTTTTAAAGATAAGTCCTTTTATTATAACTTGGAAATCTCGCGGACTAATAAGACTTTAATATTTAGAGTTAATTTTAATAAAGATATATTAAATAAGGAAATATTAAAGGTAAGAAATAAGAAAAGTTTCTTATTTATAAAGAAGTAGTTAGAAGTTATTAAGAGGTAATTACTTTTAAAAGAAGATATATATAGTAAAGTTAAAATTTAAAATATACTAGTTAGCTAGAATATTATTTACCTACTTTAGTTCTACTTATATAAAATAGTAGTATAGTTATTAATAGAAAATTATCCTCTTCTTCTTTATATATTCTTATCTATTAAAAAGCGACTATAATAATATTATTTATTATATATTTAGATAATATACTTATCTACTTCTTTATAATATATATTTACTACAATTAAAAAGTATTAGAATATACTTAGTCTATATTTTAAACTACTTAAAGATATATAAAAAAAGAAGTAAATAAAAAGTAGAAACTAATTAACTTTGATATTAATAACTATATCTAGTTAGATATAAAATATCTATTAATTTAATAATTATTAAAAAAGCTAAATTACTTTATTAATAAATAATTTAAAGTTCTAGAAAAAGTTAATTACTTATATTATCTAAAGTTATCTAATATTATATATATTTATAATATCTTCTTTATAAATAAATTAAAGAAAGTAATTAATAATCTATTATTTAGTTAATATAATAAACTTTTACTATTTATTAATATTATTAGAATTAATAAATATAAAGTAAAAGAAGTATTAGCTTATTAATTATATAAGAAGATACTAGAATATTAAGTATAATAAAAAAGCTATAATATAAATTTAATATAATATAAAGTATTAGATTTAAAGACTTTTTTAATACTTCTTTATAATTTCTATTATATTAACTTAAAAGTATTAAGTCTTTTAATATTATTTCTAGAATAGTTATAATTATAAAAAGTTAAAAAAGATAATTATAATTATATTAATAGTAACTACTTAATAATAATAACTAGTAAGAAGAAATTTATAAACTTTATAATAATATAAGTCTAAGATAAAATACTCTTTTCACTTTTTCTTTATATACTTGTTTTATAACTATTTAGCTATTTATACTTATTATTTAACTTTATAGAATATAACTCGATTATTAATTAAGATATTCGAGGATAAACTTTTTTAGAAAAGAAAAGTAATATTATATTCTAAATAATTAGTATCAACTACTTTCGATTATTATTAACTATTATCGATTATTATCGATTATTATCGACTACTTATATATACTTTAAGTATATATAATCTAAGTAGTATATATAACTCCTTACTATATATAAACTCTTTTAATTTTAAACTCTTCTTAACTCTTTAGTTATAAATTCTAAAGTTATTCAATATTTTTACTAGTAGTTTTATTACAATATTAATAAAACTTTCAAGAAATTCTATTTTTATAAAAAAATTATAAAATATATATTAGATTTTTAATATTCTAATATATAATTTAATATATTATTATTATATTATTAAATTAAAAACTATTTTAATCGATTTAATATAATACTAATATTAATATTAACTTCTAATAATTTTTAATTTTATTCTCTTTTAAAAATAATTAATTTGAATTAAAAAGAAGTTTAAAAGTATTTAAAAAGAGAATTTAAATATTTATATCTTTTTAAACTTATTTAAATTAACTATTAAGTATATTAATTATTTAATCTAGTTTATTTATATTAACTTTAATACTAGTTTTAATTTTAACTTTGATTTTAACTTTTATTAAATTTTTAAAAAGTAAAAGAAGTTAAAACTAGAAATAAACTTTTAATAACTTTATAATTTTTAATAACTTAACTTTTAATAATTTAATAACTTTTAATAATCTAATTACTTTTAATAATTTTCTTAAAATAATTTATAAATTAAATAATCTTTTAAAAATTTAAAAGATTAAAAAGTATATTAATAAATAATATTAATAAAATAAATATTAAAAAGTATTAATATAATTTCTATATTTATAACTAGAATAAAACTAATTTTAAAAATATTTAAAATCTTTTAGAAAGTTAAATTTTAAAGTAATTAAAATTAAACTTTAAAGTTAATTTATCTTTTATATTAAATTAAAGAGTTATAATCTAAGATATTAATAATATAAATAATATATAGTTAATATATTATAAAAAGAAATAAACTAATTTAATTATTAATTAGTTAATTAATTTAAAGAAATATTAATTTAATTTAATTAACTTAAATAATAATATAACTTTTAAATTTAAAAGTATTATTAAATTAAATTATAAATTACTTTACTAACTTAAAAAAGTATATTATTTATTAATTTAATAATTTAATTAAGTAAGTTATTAAATTTTCTATAAAGAAATATATTAACTTAATTTTTTCGAGGTTAAAATCGATATTATTAATTATTTTAAAAGAATATAACTAATTAACTTCTTTTTTTAATATTTAATAATTCTTTTTTAAAATTAGTAAAACTAATTATTAATATAATATTATTTATATAGAATTAAACTAAATAATTAATTATTAAAAAAGATCTTAAATATAAATTAAAAATAAAATTAAACTAATTAAATTATTTTAAAAGATATTAATATTAATATATTAAAAAAACTTAATTTAATTATTAAATATTAATTTAAATTACTTAGCTTTTAAAAAGTAATTAATTTAAATAATTAAATTAATTAGAAGTTTAAACTTTTTTAAAATAGTTAATAATTAATTTTTAAATATATAATTAAAAAATTTTTAATATTAAAAAATAAAACTAATATTTTAAAATTAATTATTAATAAAAATTTAATATTAATTATAGACTTTTTAAATCTACTTCTAATTTAAAAGTTATAAAAAAGATTAATAATTTTAATTAAATTATTTAGTTTTTTAATTAATATTCTTTTATTAACTTTTTTAAAATAATTAAATAGTAAAATTACTTTATAAACTTTTAAAATTAAGTAATCTAGTTTTTTAACTTTTTTAAATATTATATTAATTATTTAATACTAATAAATAAAATAATAGTTAATATTAATAAGTAGATTATAAACTTTATAAAATAAATAAAGAATAATTATATAAACTTTATTAATAATTTCCTAGTTAATTCTATTTAATCTAAAAGTTTTTCTTTTAATTTTTATTAAATAAACTTTTTTAAATTTACTAATTATTAGTTCTAATTAGGAATTAACTTTATAAATATTTTAAAAGAAATTAATCGATATTAGAAGTTAGAAGAATAAAATAATCTTTAATATCTTTACTTTTTCTTTAAAAGTTAATTAGTTAGAAATTAAAAGTAAATTCTAATTTTAATAGTTTTTAATATAATTAAATATTTTAAATATTAACTTTAAATTTTTAATCTTTAAAAAAGTATTTTAATAATTTCTTTTAATATATTTAATAATTAAAAAGTATTAATTCTAAATTAATTAATAAACTTTTTAACTTTAATTTAGTTTTTAAACTTTTAATATTAATTTTCAAAGAGATTTAAATTTAAAAGTTTATTAGAATTTAACTTTTAATTTAAATTTAATTTTCGAAATTATAATATTTAATATTAACTTAATTATTTATATTAATTTTAAATTAATAATTTTTTAAAAAATTCAATATCTAATATTTTAAGATTTAAACTAATTCTAATAAACTTTAAAAATTCTTAATTTAAAATTAAATTTTTTTTAGTTAAATTAATTAAACTAATTTTAAATAATTTCTAATTAGCTTTTTCAATATTAAAAATTTAAAGAAGATTAGAATAATTTTAATTTAATTTTAGATTTTTAATTATAAAAAAAAATTTAATTTTAAATCTTTTAATATTTATTAATTATTAATATACTTTATTACTTTTTAAATAATAAATATAAAATTAAAAATTAAAAAATTAACTTTTTAAAAGAAGATTTTAACTTTAAAATTATTAAATAAATCTAAGTTATTCTTTTTAATTTAATTAATTAATTAAATCTTTTTTAAATATTAGTTAACTTTAAATTCTATTAAAAGTAATATATATTAAAGTCTTTTAAAATAAATAAATTAATTAAAATAACTTTTAAAAATAAACTTTTTTAACTATTTTCTTTAATTTACTTTTAATTTAATTAGTTTTATTATAGATATTAACTATTTTAAATATATTAATTTCTTTATTTATTTATACTATTAATAAGTCTAAATTTATATTATTAAATATTAATATTATATTAATAATAAGAACTTTTAAAATATAAATAAAAGTTTATAATTTAAATTCTTAATAAAATATTAATAGTTAGTTAAAGTTAATATAAATTATAAATAAATTATTTATAAAGTAATAATAATTCCTTTTATTACTTTATATATTTTATATAATTTATTATTATTAATATAAAATTAAAAATAATTAATATACTTTAAAGTTAAATATAAATAAACTTTTTATAAATATTTTAGATATTATAAATATATTATAAAGTTATATATAGTTTTTATATAATCTATATTTAACTTATTATTTATAAAATTAAATTATATATTTAAATTTTTAATATTTAATATATTATATTGATTTTATTATATTTAATAACTTTTTAACTATAATTAAAATTCTAATAATATATATTTAATTCTTAATATATTTATTAATTTCTTTATTAATTTTAAAAAAAATTATTATTAAACTAACTTTTTTAATTATTTAATTAACTTCTAATAAAAGTTAATAAAGTATTTTAATTAGTTTTAAATTTAAAAAACTATTAAAAGGTTTTATTTTATTTAATATTAACTTTATACTTTTAAAAATATTAAAGTTAATTATAAAGATTTTATATAATATTACTTTAAACTAAAGTTTATTTTTTTAAATACTTTTAAAATTAAAAAGATTTTTCTAAATATTAATTTTCTTAATTAAAAAATTAATTATATAAAAAGAAGTAATTATTTTTTATTTATTTATTTTAATATTTTATATAAATCTAAGATTATAATAAAATAGTTAATAATTATATTATTAGTAATTAAATATATCTAAGATTTAAATATATATAATATTATATATAATAAAAGAATATTAAAAGTTTAACTTTAATAAAGAAAGTAATAATAAGAAAAGTAAATTCTAACTTTTAATATTAAAAAAAGTATTAAGTTAAATAAACTTTAATATATAATATTAAATTGATATTAAAATAATATTAAATTTAATATTAATAATTTATTAATTTTAATTTATTAATATTTAATTTAATTAATATCGAAGTTAATTAATTAAATTAAATAATATTTCTAAATAGATATTTTAATATCTTTAATAAATTCTAAATTAATTTCGATTCTAAATTTAATATTTAATAATAATAAAAGATTAAAGTAATATATATTAAGTTTTTCTTTTAATTTAAAATAAGTTTTAATAAATAGTTAATAATTAATAAAAAGATATTTTAGTATTTTCTTTTTATTATATTTGTATTTATTATTATTTATTAAATTTAGTTTAGATATATAAAATTTAATATAATTATAATTTAGTTTTAATTAGTAAAAAATATTAATTATAATTTACTTAGTTTTAAAAAAGATTAAAATTTTACTTCGAAAAATTAATTTATAAATTAAAATATAATTAGTTTTTAAATCTTTATATTATTTAAATTTTAAAGTATTATAATATTTAAATAAATAAAGCTAATTATATTTATATTTAATTTTAAATTAATAGTTTTTTTATAAGTTTATTAATTATTTTATTTCTTTTTATATTATAATACTTTAAAATTTAAATTAACTTAATATTAATACTTTTATTAATTATTTAGTTATTAATATTATATACTTTTATTAATTATCTTTATTTAAAATTATTATTAAATAAGTTTAACTATTATAAATTAATTTAATTATTATTATAAACTATATACTTTTAACTTTTTTAAATTAGTTAACTAATTAATTTAATTATTTAAATAATCTCTTTTAATTTATTATTATATATTAATTAATTTAAATTAATATTTTACTTATATATTTAAATTAACTTTTAATTTAAATTTAAAAAAGTTAATTTAACTTTTATTCTAATTTTAATTTAGAATTAAAAACTATTTATATAAAAAGAGAATTAATTTAATATTAATATTAATACTAATTTCTAATAATCTTTAATTTTATTTTCTTTTAAAAATTAACTAATTTTAATTAAAAAAAAGTTTAAAGAGATTTAAAAGAGAAATTTAAATAAATATATTTTTTCTAGATTATTTAAGTTAATTAACAAGTATATTAATTATTTAATTTAATTTATTTATATTAACTTCGATTTTAATTTTAATTTTAACTTTGATTTTAACTTTTATTTAATTTTTAGAAAATAAAAGAAATTAAAATTAAAAATAAACTTTTAATAACTTTATAACTTTTAATTATTTAATTTTTAATAACTTTATTATTTTTAATAACTTAGTAACTTCTAATAATTTAACTTTTAATAATTCTATTACTTTTAATAATTTAATAACTTTTAATAATTTAATAGTTTTTAATAACTTTTTTAAAATAATTTATAAATTAAATAATCTTTTAAAAATTTAAAAGATTAAAAAGTATATTAATAAATAGTATTAATAAAATATATATTAGAAGATATTAATATAACTTTTATATTTATAATTAAAATAAAATTAATTTTAAAAATATTTAAGATTTTTTAGAAAATTAAATTTTAAAATAATTGAAATTAAGTTTTAAAGTGAATTTATCTTATTTATTAAATTAAAAAGTTATAATCTAAAATATTAGTAATATAAATAATATATAGTTAGTATATTATAAAAGAGAATAAGTTAATTTAAATATTAGTTAATTAATTAATTTAAAAAAATATTAATTTAGTTTAACTAATTTAAATAAAAATATAACTTTTGAATTTAAAAATATTATTAAATTAAATATTAAATTACTTTATTAATTTAAAGAAGTATATTACTTATTAATTTAGTAATTTAATTAAATAAACTATTAAATCTTTTATAAAGAAATATATTAACTTAATTTTCTTAAAGTTAAAATCAATATTATTTATTATTTTAAAAGAATATAATTTATTAATTTCTCTTTCTAATATTTAATAATTATTTTTAAAACTAATAAAGCTAATTATTAATATAATATTATTTATATAAGATTAAACTAAATAACTAATTATTAAAAAGAGATTTTAAATATAAATTTAGAATAAAATTAAACTAATTAAATTATTTTAAAAGATATTAATATTAATAAATTAGAAAAGTTTAATTTAATTATTAAATATTAATTTAAATTATTTAGTTTTTAAAAAAAAGTTAATTTAAATTATTAAACTAATTAAAAGTTTAAACTCTTTTAAAATAATTAATAATCGATTTTTAAATATATAATTAAAAGTCTTTTTAATATTAAGAAATAAAACTAATATTTTAAAATTAATTAAATAATTTTCTTCGATTTTAATTATTAATAAAAGTTTAATATTAATTATAAATTTTTTAATTTACTTCTAATTTAAAAGTTATAAAAAAGATTAATAGTTTTAATTAAATAATTTAATTTTTTAATTAATATTCTTTTATTAACTTTTTTAAAATAATTAAATAATAAAATTACTTTATAAACTTTTAAAATTAAATAATTTAGTTTTTTTAACTTTTTAAATATTATTTTAATTATTTAATATTAATAAATAAACTATAAACTTTATAAAATAAATTAGAAATAGTTAAATAAATTTTATTAATAATTTTTTAGTTAATTCTATTTAATTTAAAAGTTTTTCTTAATTTTTTTAAATAGATTTTTTTAAATTTATTAATTACTAATTCTAATTAAAAGTTGATTTTATAAATATTTTAAAAGAAATTAATTAATATTAAAAATTAAAAAAATAAAATAGATTTTAATATATTTATTTTTCTTTTAAAAATTAATTAGTTAAAAATTAAAAGTAGATTTTAACTTTAATAATTTTTAATATAACTAAATATTTTAAAAATTAATTTTAAGTTTCTAATTTTTAAACAAGTATTTTAATAATTTTATTTAATATATTTTATAATTGAAAAATATTAATTCTAAATTAATTAATAAATTTTAATTTAATTATTTAATTTTTAAGTTTTTAATATTAATTTTTAAAAAGATTTAAATTTAAAATTTTATTAAAATTTAACTTTTAATTTAAATTTAATTTTTAAAATTATAATATTTAATATTAATCTAATTATCTATATTAATTCTAAGTTAATAATTTTTAAAAACTTAATATTTAATATTTTAAAATTTAAATTAATTCTAATAAATTTTAAAAGTTTTTAATTTAAAATTAAACTATTTTTAAATAATTTCTAATTAGTCTTTTTAATTTTAGAGATTTAAAGAAGATTAAAATAACTTTAATTTAACTTTAGATTTGTAATTATAAAAAAAATAAAAAAAATAATCGAATTTTAAATCTTTTAATATTTATTAATTATTAATATATTTTATAACTTTTTAAATAGTTAATATTAAATTTAAAATTAAAAAACTAATTTTTTAAAAGAAAGTTTTAATTTTAAAATTATTAAGTAAATTAAAATTATTCTTTTTAATCTAATTAACTAATTAAATCTCTTTTTAAATATTAACTAACTCTAAATTTTACTAAGAGTAATATATATTAAAATCTTTTAAAATAAATAAATTAATTAAAATAGTTTTAAAAAATAAGTTTCTTTTAACTATTTTATTTAATTTACTTTTAACTTAGTTAGTTTTATTATAAAT